>CM051273.1:47385366-47512866 GCA_027921565.1 Artemia sinica | reverse complement strand
TTTTTGTTTAATGGAGTTCTTTACTTTTCTTTGAAAAACTTATTTTGCGGAAAAAGTATTTTAATTAATGGCAAAAACAGCCAAGTCGATCCATCGAATGAAGGGCAGTACATTGAATGGACAGTGTCTGTAAAAAAAAAGTCAAGATATATTGGGATAGGACATAATTCTGATTTAACGCTGATTCTACACCAAATCAACTTTGGACCTCACTCCCTACCTCAGCCGCATAAATATTCTCATTTATAAAACCAATCACTTGGTATAATATACTTATCTAGTATCATAGGCAGTGCAAAAGTACTGCCTAAGTAAACAGTGATATTCCTTGAATACATTTTTTTTTCTACCAGGCCACTTCGTATGGAAGGAGTTGTCGTAACAACGTTGAAGGCCTAATTCGATTGGAAATTATAAGTTCTAATGTCATTTTTCAGAGACAAAACTGATTTGAGGGCAACCAACTTCCCTCACCCAATTTAGGTGCCCTCCTGCGTAAGATGATGAAAATTTTGAGATAGCCATTTTCTCAGAATAGTCACAAGGTCCAATAATTATGCTTCCAGTGATGATTTTACCCAGAGCAGCCCCTGAGACAAGGGGTGGAAGTTGCCTAGTTTTCTGCATATAAGGTTTGTTGCTGTGAAACGGGGCATGTTTGATCCTTGGCTTCCAAGAACGCTAAGAGAGATAGGGCTGGAACTTTTCAAATTGTTCATGGGAATTTCGAACTAAATCCAAACCCGTTGTGTGCATCCAGGTGGTCAATCTTGCGTGTCAGCCTTATCTCAGGAACAGTCGAGGGTATTAATTTGAAACTTTTAAATCTCCTACTACTACTGCTGCCACTGATACTCCTACTAGTACTATCATTGTTTGGCTTTATTTCAGCTCATCTTTGGGTTATTGTAGCTCTTTAATTTTTTTTTGTTCCGATGTTTTATTAGTAATTAGATGATTAGATGATCAGTAATCAAAAGAAATATGAGGCATTTATCTTGCGCAATTCAAAACCAGGCAACCACAGACATGTAACCAAAACATTATTGGCCATTCCTCAAATAACAATGAGTACAGTACAGGCAGATACTACTACTACTACTACTAACAACTCATCGCAGCACCAAGCCGCCTGAGGCCAACACAGCTACGCACGCTCCTCCTCCACCCCAATCTATTCAAAGCCTCCCTTTTTACACCCGCCCACGAAGTTCCCATTTCCTTTAAATCTTTCTTTGTGACGTCCTCCCACCCCAGACGGGGACGACCTGCTTTCCGTTTAGCCCTAGATGGTTGGCCGAAAAGAACAATCTTTGGCAATCTGTCATCCTTCATCCGCACAACATGCCCTAACCACCTCAACCTTTCTTTCATTATAGACCTAGAAAGTGGTATTGAACCACATTTTTCGTATAGCCTATTGTTTGAAATACGGTCAGTCAGCCAGGTACCCAGAACAATCCTTAAGCAATTTCTCTGGAAAACATCTAGCAAATCTTCATCCGCTTTTCGAAGCGTCCATGCTTCAGAGCCATATTTGACCACTGTCATCACTGTAGCTTCTAAGATTCTAATCTTGGTTTGCAGACTTATCTTCCTATTCTTCCAGACTTTTTTTAACTGTGAAAAAACACCCTGAGCCTTGGATATTCTATTTTTAACATCTTCACTGCTCCCACCATCTTTACTAATAATACTACCAAGGTAAGTGAAGCTGCCCACCTGATCAATATTTTCATTACCCAACGTCACCTTTTCATCTTCACTTATTCCTAGCCTTAGTGACTTAGCCTTAGTGACAGGCAGATACAGCGTAGTACATACAGTATTATACTCATATTGAATCATAGAACTATTTCTTTCACCTCACTTACAATAATAATTTTTAATACCTCTGATTCTTACATACCTCTATTACATACCTCTGATAAGCTTACATACCTCTGATTCTTCGCCTCCTTTTGATTTCTTTATCCAGTCATCATTTTGTGACTGGGTGACACCTGCCTCGTCTTTTTGTGGACGGCTAACGGAATAAAACTTCTCATTCAATTCTGAAACAAAGCAGGGATAATTAAGTCCATTTTGGATAATATTGTAATTTTCGATTATGATAAGGCAATAAAAACAATACCCAAATGAAAACATGGATGCTATAAGTAATTAAAACAATATATATTTTTTGAAAATGCACTGTGTGTCGAAGATATGGATGTTGTTCGTTCGTTTAGAATGTGCATTCAATATTAAAAAACAAAGAAAACAAAAACACTATAAAAGTAATCTTGATCCGAATGCTTCTTCAAGGTCGTTTAAGAGTATGGGAATGATAAAGTTGAAGAAGTAACGTTGTAATTTATGTTCGTTTTGGGTTCTGATTTATCTATTGATGGCTGGCTTTCCACGCATAGTACACTTAAAACACACATATATTATCTTATGTTTCACGTACATATTTATGCATAAGGGGGGGGGGTGTAAAGAACAACCTTCACATGAACCCAAACTCTTTGCATTAAAATGATTGTTTCCCTGAAAGTATTTCAAAATGTATAAATATGGCGACCGGGTAGATCACTAGTGTTTGGTTGCAGAGGCAGCTGCAACCTAGTAAAGAGCGATCATGCTCGCTGCGGCAGCTTCAACCAAGTAAAGAGCGAACCACGGCCCATAGTAACCAAAAGTTAAAAAAATGCACGTTTAGAAAAAACTGCCTACTGAAAAAAAAATTGCCATCTGACACTAATTTCGAAATGGTAACTATCATTTCGGTTCGTATTAACAATAAAAATCTATTGGGAAAAGAAATTTATGGTCATTTCGAAAAGAAAACCCGAAACCCCTCAAAAGTGGCGCTAGATCAAAATGAATAGTATACCATTGGAATCACAGTCCCCAAATTACAGTGCCCAACCTTGAAGAACAAGAAAAATCACTTTTTTTGTATGGGCAGAACTGATCTGTCTCCCTTTTTTTTTCTATTTTTTTTTCAGGGCTAGCGGTTTACCAGAACATCATAGAGAGATTCTTAATCACAGAGAGGCTCATTAAAAAGCTTTTTCTCATATCTATGTTATTTTCATAAATTCCACCATCTGCAAGTGCCATATGGCACAAAAATGGCACATTCTATACCATTTCTCAAGGGGTGGGGCTAGTGGGCTATGAAAACATCGCAGACAGATGTTTAATAGCTCACATATAGCTATTTCTCATATCCACGTTTCATCTATAAATTGCACCGCCTGCAACTGCCAAATGTCACTAAAAATGGCACTATCGATGCCATGTCTCAAGTAAAAAACGCTAGGGGCTAATGGGCTGCCAGAACTTCTTAGAGAGATTTTTAATGGCTGATTTGAAAACTATTGCTCATATGTAGGTGATTTTAATCAGTTTTACCATCCGTAAGTTCCAGATAGCACAAAAAACGGCACCTTTTGTGCCACTTTTTAAGTTGAAAAGCTTCGAAGTATAAAACAGTACCATTGTAATGATTATGGTCCAAAACCCTTAACTGGAGATTTACAAGGGACCCTTCCCGTACACTCCCTCTCCCAGTCCCCTTAGTAAGTCTCATTAGTCCGTTGGGAGAATTTAATATGAACTTTTTAACACGGTCAGAACCAAAAGTCAAAAATCATGTTTAGGAAAAAACTGCCTAGTCGAAACAAATTACCATCTGACTGAGGAATGGTGACTATTATTTTGGTTCGTCTTAAAAGTAAAAGTTTATTGCGAGAAGAAATGTATGGCGATTTCAAAGAAAAGCCTGAAACAACACGAAAATGGCATCAGATCAAAATGAAAATTGTACCATTGGAACCACCATGGTCGAAAACCTTGTACAGAGAAATTACTGTCCCCCTCCTTGAACAACAAAGAATGTGACTTTTTCCTTGTTGTAGCACCAATGCGTCTTTGTTTTTTTTTTCTTTTTTCTAGCAGGGCTAGGGGGTGAATAGAACATCATAGAGAGATGAATAATAGTTCATTCGAACGGAAATTAAATTTGCTAGTGTCCTTTTTAGGTAACCAAAAAGATTGGAGTTCAACTAGCCCCCCTCCTCCTTGTAGGCCCGCTCCCCCAAAGTCATCCAATCACAATTTTGAGATAGCCACTTTGTTCAACATAGTTCAAAGGCCAAATATCTTTGGTTTTGGTGATGATAAGACCCTCCATAGTCCCTGGGGAAAGGGCTGGACACTGTATCGGTATCGGACGTATTTATATCACGCGTATCGGTGTGAGCGTATTGTTATTGGGTTTATTGGTATCGCATGTATCTAGACATATTTTGAATAGCTCATATAAAAGATATTGCTCGTATCTACGTGCAGTGGCGTAATTTCGTCAAAATCCGGTAGGCGGGGGGCAAAGTTGGAGCCAATTTTCCCAAATCAAGTGAAAATGATAGTGAAAACTGAAAAATGAGCCTTATATTACCATAAAGGCAATATAACCAAGGCTCTTTGGTTTTGGTGATGATAAGACCCTCCATAGTCCCTGGGGAAAGGGCTGGACACTGTATCGGTATCGGACGTATTTATATCACGCGTATCGGTGTGAGCGTATTGTTATTGGGTTTATTGGTATCGCATGTATCTAGACATATTTTGAATAGCTCATATAAAAGATATTGCTCGTATCTACGTGCAGTGGCGTAATTTCGTCAAAATCCGGTAGGCGGGGGGCAAAGTTGGAGCCAATTTTCCCAAATCAAGTGAAAATGATAGTGAAAACTGAAAAATGAGCCTTATATTACCATAGAGGCAAACATATACTGAAGAAAACTGACCTGTTTCTCTGGAGGATTGAATTATGAAGATAAATCTTAGTTTTTACAAGATTTTTTGCAGAAACTAAATTTCAGCTGGGGGGCAAAATGAGGTCTTGGGGGGCAAACTTGAGTCTGGAGAGGGCATTTGCCTCCCCCTGCCCCATATCATATTACGCCCCTTTCTACGTACTTCCTACGAATTCCACCATCAGCGATTAACTTAAAAAAAAAAAACACAGAAAATAGGTAGCATTAGTCTATGCCCTCTTTATACCAAACACACTCAAGAAGTGCAGTTAGGTTAATCATGATGAAATATGCCAAAACATGATGAAAATATAATACTTTAATTTATAATAATAATATAGTTTGGGCTATATGTTTGCACATTAAGGGGGGAGGGGTCTTTTTTTTCTCCAGACCTAGCGGGTCACCAGAACATCATAGAGATACGCTTAATAGCTCATTCAAAAGCTATTTCTTATATCTACGTGATTTTTATTAACTGTGCCATCTGCAAGTGCCAAATAGCACTTTGTGCCAATTCTCAAGTGGCGTCGCTAGCAGGCTACCAGAGCATCGTTGACAGATTCTTTATAGCTCATATAAAAGATATTGCTCATATCTACGTTCTGTCTATAAATTCCACCGTCTAAAATTTCTAAATGGTACTAAAACGGCACTTTTTTTGTCTCAAGTGGAAAAGCTGAGGCTATTGGGCTAGCAGAACTTACAAGAGTTATGTTTAATGGCTTTTTTTTCATTCTACCATAAGTAAGTGCGATATAGCACTGAAAACAACACTTTCGGTGCCACTTAATAAGTGGAAAAGCTCTGAAGTACAAACAGGTACTATTGTGATAGTAATGTTCCAGAACCCTTAACTGGAGGTTTACAAGAACCCTTCCCGCACCCTTCCCCTCCCAGCCCCCTTAGTAAGTTCCATAAATTGTCTGCTCACCAGTAAACTACTGAAACATTAGAAGGCTACCACACCATCGTAGATAGATGTTAAATGGCTAATTATAAGCTATTGCTTATATTTACTAGGTTTTTAACACTCTACCATCTATTATATTTCACAGATTTCAATGCGAACCAGTTTCTTGGGAGAATTTGCAATGAACTCTTTGTCATGGTTAAAGCATTAGCTGCAACCTAATAAAGAGCGAACAACAGCCAATAGAGACTAAAAGTTAAAAACTTTAAAAATGTCGTTTTTTTTCCAGGCCTAGCGGGTTGATAGAACATCATAGAGAGATGCTTAAGAGCTCATTCAACGTGGTTTATAAAAATTCCACCATCGACAAGTGCCATATGGCACGAAAAAGGGCGCTTTTTATGCCATTTCTCAAGGGGGGGGGGGGGAGGCTAGCGGGCAACCAGAACATCGTAGATAGATTTTTGATAGCTCATATAAAAAGTATTGCTCATATTTATGTTCTTCCTATAAACTCCACCATGTGCAAGTTTCAAATGGTACTAAAAACGACACTTTTTGTGCCATGTCTCAAGTAGAAAATCTGGGGCTAGTGGGCTACCAGAACTTCTTAGAGTGATGTTTAATAGCTCATTTGAAAACTTTTGCTCATGTTTACGTGCTTTTATCAATTTGACAATTCGTAAGTGAGATATAACACTGAAAATAACACTTTTGGTGCCACTTCTTAAGTGGAAAATCTTTAAAGTATAAAATGGTATGATTTTAATTATTATGATCCAGAACCCTTAACTTGAGGCTTGCAAGATAACCTCCCGCATGTTCCTCCTCCAGGCCCCCTTCATAAGCTACGTAATTAAAGTCCTACAAACACCAATATATTACATTAGATTATTAGAGGCGTGGTTCTGTTAGTAAAGCGCCTGACTTCAAATTAGACTATGATGCGTTCGACTCCTCCTTGGATTTTTTTTTCAATCATGGTTTGTCCCTTCTTATCATTACTTGTTAGATAATCCACTTTTTTTTGCAAATGTGGCACACTCATTTTTCAAAGCATATCCTGGGAAGACTCATTTTAAAGCTATTGCTCATATCTACGCGCTTTTTATCAATTTTACCATCCATAGGTGCCATATAGTACTAAAAACGGAACTTTTGGTGCCACTTCTTAAGTGGAAGAGTTTGGAAGCATATAACGGTACCATTGCAATAATTATGGTCCAAAGCCCTTAACTGGAGATTTATAAGAACCCCTCACATATACTCCCCCTTTAAACCCTCTTAGTAAGTTTCATAAATCACCTACTCATCTTAAAAGTAAAAGATCATTACGAAAACAAATTAACTAAAACTAAAAGCTTTTCAACTAAAAATCTACCAGAAATTAAGCATGAATGATCAACAGTTTTGAATTAAACCTTCAAACTTCACTCTGCAACGAAGCCTATGTGCTAGTTCTACTAGCGGTAATTGAGGGGAAGAAACGTCCTTGCCCTCTTATTTTTACTCCTGCCTAGGTTTTGAAAAACACCTTTTTTGGGTTATTTCATGGAAACAGGCACTTTTTTCGTTTGAAAAAAATGGGAAAAACCGAAAGTGCACTTTGTGGGATTGCGCTATCAAGTCAGATTTATAAAAAGCGATTAGGCATAAATATAAGCTTTTAAATGCGCCCTTAAACAGCTCCATAAGTTTCCAACTGAAACTAAGGAATGATATTAAAACTTCAGACGAACAGAAATTATTCCGTATAAATAAAAAAGTTCATGGCAGCGTTGTTTCGACATTAAATTTGAATAAAAAACGAGCAAAGATTAATCTAAAAAAAACAAAGTTTTTCCAAGAGAATTAAAGAACGAAGTTGAAACTTAAAACATATAAAAATTATTGCTTCACAGCCCATCTAATATATATCAATAAAATTAGTACAAATAAACCAACTAATTATGTTTCCCTGTGGTTCTAGGATTATAAAAACTTAGCGCTTTACTGAAAACACAAAATAATATGGGAGTTTCGGTACAGTAAAAGCAAACCAATTAAGGAAAATTTTTACACAAGAAAATATTATCAATCCCTTTTAGGATCAATCCCTTGTAAGATAAACAACAATTCATTTTAGGATTGTTGCTTTATTTTTTTTTTCTCGTCTAATTTGGTATCACTTCTGCACGATAACTCAGTTAAATGCCTGGCTGTCGTTTTAGTTTTAAAAAGGGAATACCATGATTAGTTTGTAGACAAGTTCGAAGTAAAGCCATCTTGACAGTATTAGGACTATAGACTAGCTTTAGAATTTGTATCATAGCTTGAAATTCACTGTCATTTAGAGAGAAATAACCGCATTTTCAGAGTTCTTCGTATGTCTTATTTGATCTTCATTTCATGTAGTACTAAAGCATATTTCTTAGAATTGATGATTGTTTATTAATTACTATTGCTATTATAGCTGGCGAGACCAGCACCTGATAAATCAATCCAATATTTCTGTATGCTGTTCAATCACTTTGAGGTTATTAAAAAAATATTTAATTTTACGCTTATGTTTTTAAGATAATTTTAATTGTATATGGGAAGTTACTGATGCTACAACTGGTGTAAGACTAAGGTCTTACATAATCTATAATGCTTTTACTGGTGTAAGAGCTTCATAGATTAGTTTATTGTTGTCAGGCTACATATTCACTTTTGACTCCCAAATCAATATTCCTGTTTTTAATACTTGATTTTTGTGTTTTCAATAAAGCGCTAGTTTTCTATTATCCTAGAAACACAGGGATACATAATTAGTTGGTTTATTTGTATTAATTTTATTGATATTATTAGGTAGGCTATGAAGCAATAATTTTAGTCCATTTTAAGTTTCAACTTCGCTGTTTAATTCCCTTGAAAAAACTTTGTTTTTTTTTAGATTAGTCTTTCAAAACACATGAAATGAGAAATATTATTAATTCCTGTTCTGAAAAACTCTCATGAAAATTGGAAAAATCTAGGCCTAATAAATTTAATTTTAGGCTCCTGCCCCTCTCCCCTCCTATTAATATCTATTGAGCCTCCTGGTTGTGCTACTCTTTCGATACACCCCTTACCTACGTGTCTGGGCAAAGGTTATTCAGAGAAGTTTTATTCTTAGGGGATACTCCTAACCCGTCCCAATCGCTGTACAGGCAAGTATATCTTCTGATTCACGCTTCTAATGTTTCTAGAATAAACAAATAGCTCTTACCCCTAAAACGTGTATTTTACGCGTCATATTAATCAATAATTAAATATCACCAAATAAATGAAAAATCGCTGCCCTTACAACTTAAGCCAATTGCACGAAATCCATAGAAATATGCATGCTAATAGTTAAAACCTAGAGAATATTCATATGCCCCTATATCAATATACACCATATAATGATATGGTATATAATACCATGATGATATATAATACCATATCATATTTTGTATGCCACCTGCATACATTCCAGCTTTTTGAAAGATTTCTTATGCACATAACTATGCATATTCGTCTTTTTATATATGTCTGTGTTTACTCGCACCAACAGTTTTTTTTTCTTACAAAAAAAATCCTGTATTTTCGCCATTCAAAAGCTGTATTTCTTGTTTTTCAGTATTCAGATTTTTATAAACATTTGATTTTCATTCTCTCAAATTGACCAGGTAGATTAACCAAAAAAGGAACGAAAATGATTACCTTGCAATATAGAACTTTCTCGACAAGCTCCATGATGAGCAAGGACAATTTTCCTAGTCTTTAGACACCCTTCTCGTTTCAAGAAGCAAAGATTGTTATACGTGACCCCATCAGCACCGCAAACAGGCTCATAAAAGAGGGGACAGTCTCCACAAACGCAAATAGCTTTACCTCCTTGATTTGAGCAAATTCCACCGCCGGGACAAGTAAAAGCAGAACAGGGACTGAGACGACCTAAAAAAAGAAATATTTTTACACACAGTGAACAATCGCTGCTCATAAGAGAGTTTCTTTAGCATGAAAATGAAAGCTAAATAACAGCAAAAAAGGATTGGGATAATCATTTAAATATCCCTCAGCATTATAGCTTCTAATATCCACTATGCTCCAAATTTAAAATCCAAATTTGGTATGGAAAGATCGTTAAAAACCGTAGAAAATGTTACAGACATGCTCTTGTCAAACTTTACTTCACCTTCCGTGATCATTTTTATCTTTATCTTTCGGGTCTTTTCTCTATTCTTAATAATGTTAATTTAAAAAAAAAGAAATAAATCAGCTTTTTGGATCGAACAAAGATGGAAGAAACAGGAACCCCAGCAATGGCCTTTTCATGGAAATGGTTGGTTTTGTAATTTCATATAATGATACCACATTGCTATTTGAAATTATTGTTTTTTGAAATAAATCATATCAAGAAACAAAGAAAAACGAGAGTTTGGATTTCTAACAGATATGAAGCTTTGCAGGGAGATGCATAAGGGAACCAAATTATCTGCTGTCAGTAAAGCCACTGTGGTGGTGTCACAAGGAGGCAATCATCTTGGCAGGTCATTAATGTAGCATAAGGAAATTAGGAGTTTTTGAATGATCCTTGTGGGACACCTATATCATCAAGAGGAACTGGTTTTGGTTACGTTTACGTTTATATTAATTTTCCGGCCATGCAAGTAAGGTTTCAATTCGTGCCTTTTACATTAATTCCTGTGTAGTTCATTTTTTCAAGTAAAACTTTGTGATTTATTGTCTTTGTGGCGTAAAAAGGAGTTGATTCTTAACACTTAAAGAACTATTAAGAACTAGGAAGGTTTCGGCCTTAGCTTGTTGGGTAAAATGACCGATCTGAATCCAAATTACCTTACAGAAAATAATTCCTTTCATACAAATTTATAATAATTTGTTCTTTAATTGATCTTTTAATGACTTATATAATGGGAAAAATAGCTATTAAACGACAACTACTTGAATCTGTAATATCTTCTTTTTATAATTTGAGAGGAATTGGATATATTCTCAAATTCCTGGAAAGAGTATATGAAGTAATGGGACACAAATAACACATACAATATATTTTCATATATTTCCAAAAGTCCGTGTAGACCTAACGATTTTTTTTTTATCATCACTATAACACTCTGAATTTCATTAAGAGTCACGGGGAACATGCATAATGCATTTTTTAGACGGTGGAAGAAATCAGTATATGAGTGAGGCAAGCAAAAATCCGGACCAAGCCTAATATGTGAACTAATATTAGAAGAAAAGGAGGAAATCTTCTACAATACGATTCTTTATTACGACTTAAGAAATGCTTTCAATTATATTCAATTTTGGGTACTATATTTTATTTTTAATTTCGTTTTTTTTCCAATTAGTTTGAGGAGAGTTGGCTTCTGAAACAGAGTATGAAAATTGATTTTCAAGCCGATTTTGTTTTTAGAAATCAGTTTGTGGTTATAAAATATGAGGAGCGACTCAAGTAAATATTAACCAAATTTCTAAAAAAATGGAGTTTTGACAACAATGCATACATCAATAGAACCGTTTTTTTTTTATTATTCCAATTATACAAATTCACCAAGTTTAAAGTTATCCATCAAAAGTTGTAAGCCAGAAGAAGGTGGCACATTTGTTCCAAAAAATTTGTGGAGTCACAATATAGACGGTTAATACAGTCACATGTATAGTCACATAGTATAGTAATATACATAGTATATCACATAGTACCACATAGTATAGTAACATATACAGTAACATTGTCACTTTTGGAGTCACAAGAAAGAAACGGTTAATATAGACGTTGGTTTTAAACCTTCATTTAACGAAGTCTATTTAATTAAGAGTTGATAAAATTATGTAAAATGGTGAATAGGTACGCATCAGCTACTATGGAGGAGGATCTATGGAGCTTTGTGAGGGTGGGGGTAAATGTTCTTCAAGCCTCAAAAGCACGTTTATTCCCAAACTTCTTGAATCTCCATAAACCTTTAAAATAAATGCAGGAGGAGTTTTTTTAGTTGAGGGGACAGGGGATGTGGAAGTCTATTTCTGTCCTCCCTTGGTCCCCAGGAATATATTTTGACTTCATCTGGAATATTGATGCCAAAGGGAGATAACATCTCTATGGCTTTAAACTATCTTTTCTTTGTAAAGATTAAGTCTTAACTCTGATTGATCATTTGTAAAGTGTTACGCTAGAAAGTTGAAAATTGTTTAACTTTACAAATTATGAACAATGTATCTTGTTGCTTTTGTAGTCATGCATAATTTTAGTTTTATCTTCAAGTTTGACTGCAAAAAAAAAAAAAAAAAAAAACTGGGTATAATGCATACTGGGTGAGCAGTGTAGGATAAGTTTTTCTCTAGAAAATCCAAAAAATGGTTATCAGCTCCATTCTAGCTAGAAAGTAGACAGTCTATTTAGCTAAAATTAAAGTCAGCAAGAATCATGGTTGCAGCAACAGCTGCAGCCTAGTAAAAAGTAAACAACGACCCAAAATGTTTAAAGCTATGTTGAGAATAATAGCTGTCTAGTGAAGAAATATTGCCTTTGGGAACTGATTCAGGAATGGTAACTATTATATCATTTGCTCTTAAAAGTAGAATTTTATTGCAGAAACAAATTTATAGAAATCTAAAAATGAACCTGAAACCACTTAAGAATATTTTGGGTCGAAATGAAAACTGCACCATTGTAATCAGCATGGCTGAAAATCAGAAAAAGTACTCCCCTCAACGTTTAACACCAACAAAATCACATTTTGAACGGGAAGCATTGACGTGTCTCCTTTTTTTCTTAACGTTTTTCTTTATTAGTTAGACTAACCAAACTTGCTTTTCACTGCAACATAGTAAATAGTTGTTAAATAGCTTATTTCATATAATCAATACGATTTTTTGTTGAATTACATTTGAAAAGAGCATAAAACAGGTGCATCGAGTGATGATAGAACTTCGATTTCTACATTATTACCGTAAATTAGTAGCTTGTATTAAACGAGTTATTGGGCACAACAAAAAGTAGATGACAGACCCTCCTGAATGGGCTCTTATAGTATACTGGCTAGTACACGACATTGTAGTCGAGGTATTTTTTTTAAAATATGTTTTCATTCTCCAGCGCCCTCCTAGCGGCAAAGAAAAAGAATGAAAAAAAGAGACACTTGAGGGCTTCCCCATGCAAAAAAGTGATGTTCCTTGTTGTTCAAGGGGAGGTAATGAACAACAAGGAACACCAACAAGTGAGGTAATGTAATTATCCTGTATAGGTTTTTAACGATGGCCAATCTAATAATGGCAATTTTTATTTCTAATGATCCCAAGATGTTGAAGTTCAAAAAAATAGTGAAAGTAAAATTTAAAACAATTGGTGTTTCTTTTTTTACCTATACCTCTTCAAAGATACGTAGGATAATATATCCTTTGGACTCTTTATGTGACACAATTGAATACTTTATAATGGAAGTTTTATCAGAGATACGAAGTATAACCTATATTTAATACCCAATTTTAACAAAAGCTCATGTTGATTTGTATAGTTTTTTCGTATAAGTTGGACACAGATCATTTTGTAAGGTTTATTGTGCATGTTTTTGACAGCCTAAAATGAAGAAAATTATATTTTAAAAAACAAAATTTTTATGAAAGAAAGGACCGATATAGATACTTAAAACGAGCAAACATTACTGGTCCGCAGCTTATGCAACATACATCTAAAAAAAAGTCTTAAATAAAATTGCTCGCAATATTTATCTATATTTGCAGAGTTCTGAAGAACTAGTGGTTTACTGAAAACACAAAATCAATGCAAATAAAGAAAATTAGAAGCATAAAAATTCTTAAGGAGCGTACAGAAAATAAGAGACAAATTTGTATTGGAAAATCTAATAAGAAACATAAAAAAATATTTTACTGGCCATGAAATCAACAAATTTTTCGACACAATTTTAAATCTTTAAGAAACTCAAGCTAGTTTTCAGTAAAGCCCTAGTTTTTCAGAATTCTACAAACATAGGGAAATACGATGAGCCATTTTATTTGGAACAGCTTTTCAGATATAGGCCTATGTTGCATAAAATACGAAGCAGTAATTTTTGTTCGTTTTAAGTTTCAAATTCGCTCTTTAGCTCTTTACTTTCAAAAGAAATACAAACTTGAAAAAAATATTGATATCAATCGAAGGTTCAACATTACCCTTACGATGCTTGTTTTATTTGAGAAATTCTACGTTACAAGATGACAGAGGACAAAAGTTTACAGAAATAACTTACCACAAAAAACCAAGACAATGTAAAGATTTTCACAAAAGGATTTTTCTTATTCACTGTCTTGCGAGACATGAATGCCAAATAAAGCATAAATTACGTGTTTGAACAAGTCGCTTTTTCAAATACGACATCTGCGATAAATTTCATTCGCCGAGGAAACCTGACCTAAGTGGAACCTATTCAGTGTCGTAATCGAAAGTTGTCTTGGAAAAAAGTCCATGGAAACAACTCCACTCAAAAGTAATAAAGCGAAACTTGGAGGAAAACTTACTGATGGGCAAATCACGCCAAAAGTAAATGCTCTAACTTTTATACAAGGAAGTTCTTTCGTTGAAGTACCAAAAACTGATAGAAAGTAGGTCCTTTTTTCTTAGACTCTTGGTAATTTGTTTAAAAGGATGAGACAAAGTGTTACTTACATTTTGCTATTATAAGAAGACTTGTCTGAAGTTGTCCTGTGGTATAGCCTGTGTTTTATTTTCGGAAATGTACTAGCAATTTCGAGAAAATAAACTAAGAAAACTATTTTTTCTGTCCATTGTCTTAATGAAACAATTCTTTTTTTTTAAGATGGGGGACGAGGATGTTGACGTTGTATTTAACGCAATTTTAAAAAAAGGTAGAAGTTATGTTTGATGAAGATTGACAAAATGGTATTTATTGGTCAAAAATACGGGAGTCCGTGTTGACTAACCAAGCGAATTAAAGAGTTTCAGTTTATAAGCAAATAACTTTGAAACCTGGCTTCCAAATCATCATAGGAGGGGGAATAAGAGTAATATATCAAGCCGTGACATCAATCCCATTTTCACTTTTCTTTTTTTTTTTTTTTTTTTTTTGTTGCAGCGGAGATGACTTCATTCTTGAACCATTAAGAAGATATCAAAATAGTGGTGATGGTATTGAAGAAGAGGTCTCACTCAAACAAAAATCATGAGGCTTAGTGCTTGAAGGGAGGATGATCAGAGGGTGACTAGGCCTCCTTATACTCAATCTATCCCTCCCTTGGTCTATCAAAGCTAAATATGATAATGAATCAAAATTTCGCAGTGATTTTTTAATCATTTAGTACTAAATATGGGAAAATTATCTCCAAAGATGGCAAAACGTATGCAATACCTAGAAAAAGGTTCCAGAATTGTAAATGCAGTGACAAACCACCGTTTCCAATCTAATTGTCTATTAAAAAAAAAACGTTTGACTAATTTCTTAAGCATCTTTCCTATAAAATGTATGACGTGTTTACCGATTTCTTAACCAGTACCAAAAAATCAAATAACATTTTTTCTCAGTTCAATTAAAGATCATCTGGCTGCCCTTTTTATAAAAATCAGGTCAGCAGGCAAGCTAAATCAATCACTAAGCAGAGAATTCTTGCCTAATCGAAATGGCAAATGGTCTTTCATTTATTCTGGCTTAGTTTTTTTTGTTTGATTCAGTGTTTCTTCTACTCTTTTTGGGCTTATTTCAAAAGGTTAGTTTTTTTTTAGTACTGAAAACGGCTAAGTGGAGGTCCTTGCCGAAATATCTGTTTTTGTCATTTTCGCTCCATTTCTGTCCACTGGCTGATATTACCCTAATTTTCTCCCCTATTTAATCATATTAATAGATACTTCAAAGGAATCAGATTTTTATTCTGATTTAGAATATATAAGTTTCGTCAAATTTAGTCCCACCCATGAAAAATGACAAGCTCTAGAAAATTTGCCTTATTTTTGAAAAAAGGAGGAAACACCCCCTAAAAGACATAGAATCTTGATGAAAATTATACCATCAGCGTATCAGATACCTTAGCGTATCAGAAAATCTGATACCTTAGCGTATCAGAGAACCATACTATGGAGGTTTCAAGCTCCTATCTGCAAAAATGTGGAATTTTATATATTTTGCCAGAAGAAAGATCACGGATGCATGTTTATTATTTTTTTCCAGGGTTTATAGTGCCGACCCAGTAGTCTTAGAATATCGAGAGAGGGCTCATTCGAACGAAAATTAAGAGCCCTAGTATGTTATTTAAGTGACCAAAAAAATGGAGGGCAACTAGGCCCCCTCCCACGCACCTTTCTCCCAAGTCACCCGATGCAAATTTTGAGATAGCCATTTAGTTCAATATAGTCAAAAAATCTAATAACCATGTCTTTCAGGATGACTTAATCCCCCAAAGTCCCCGGGTGAAGGGCTGCAAGCTATGAACTTCGCCCATTGTTTACATATAGTATTGGTTATTGGGAAGTGACGTTTTCAGGGGGGTGACGTTTACGTGATAGGATCTTTCCATGGAGGAATTTTTCATGGGGGAAGAGATATTTTCCATAAAGGGGGCACCAAATATCCCAGCACTATTTAAAATACAATCAGAAATTAAATTTAGAAAACTCAAGTTTTTTTCAACTGAAAGTATGCAGCAACATTAAAACTTAAAACGAATAGAAATTATTAATCCTTAAATCATATATCAGTGATTCACAAAGGCCGTTTAATTAGAATTGATAGCTTTTTTGAAAGTACCGAAAACAACTTTAGCGTAAAGAGCGAAGCATTGACTAGAGGGTGATACCCCTCATATACGTAATAATTTCTGTTACTTTAAGTTGAAAAAACTTTTTTTTTAATTTCTGATCGTTTTTTTAAATAATGCTGGAAATCCGGCACCCCCTTCATGGAAATGTCCCTTCCCTCAAGGAGACATCCTCCATGGAAATATCCGCACACGTAACCGCGTAACCACGTTTGTATACTTCCCCATAACCAATACTACATGTAAACAATGGGCAAAGTTCATAACTTGCAGCCCTTCCCCCGGGGTCCGTGGGGGATTAAGTCGTCCTCTAAGACATGGTTGTTAGATTTTTCGACTATGTTAAGGAAAATGTCTATCTCAAAATGTTGATCCTGTAACTTTGGGAAAAAATGAGCGTAGGAGGGGACCTAGTTGCACTCCAATGTATTTGGTCACTGAATATGGGAACTAGAACTTTTCATTTCCGTTCGAATGAGCCCTCTTGCGACATTTTAGGACCACTGGCTGAATAGGATTACCCCTGGGAAAGAAAACAACAAAAAAAAAAGAAAAAAAAAACAACAAATAAACACGCATCCTTGATCTTTCTTCGGCCCAAAAATACAAAATTCTACATTTTTGCCGATAGGAGCTTGAAACTTCTACAGTATGGTTCTCTGATACGTTGAATCTGATGGTGTGACTTTCGTTAAGATTATATGACTTTTAGGGGTTGTTTCTCCCTTTTTTCCAAAACAGGGCAAATATTCTCAGGCTCGTTACTTTTGATGGGTAATATTAAACTTGATGAAACCTATATATTTGAAATCAGCATAAAAATCTAATTCTATTGATGTATCTACTGGTTTCAAAATTCATTTTTTTAGAGTTTCGACTACTATTGAACCGGGTCGTTCCTTACATACAGTTCGTTACTGCAAGTTCCTTACATAGAGCACGGGGTATTCAACCCCGTGGAAATTTCATCCCCCAGAAAATTCCTTGAACGTGGAGCCCCTTCCCCCTTCTGTAGAAACATTCCAAACAATTCTCCCCGAGGAAAATTCACATGGTGAAAAATTCTCCTCGATACTTCTCCTCAAGGAAAATTACGATGTCTCAGATGTTCTAAGGAGTAAAAAAAGGATCAGATACCAAAAACAGTTTTAGGACAGGGACTGGTTGGTCTCCAAAACCTAAAGACTTGAAAAAAAACTAGAACTCTCAATTTCCAATCAAATAAGCACCTTTCGAAGTTTCTACGACAAAAAAGGGGGGATGATAAAGGGGCAGCCTCGACCTATACGAAATAAATTATAATAATTTTACTTTTTGATGTTATATAATAACAGCTTGGACTAGAAATATGTCGGGAAATCAAGAAGGATAATATATATTATTTTAAACCTCCAACTCCCTCCTTCTTTAAAAGTAGATGTGTATTTATCTGAAGGTTCAATGAGAGTTACGATGTTTCGGCATTAAAATACACCCTTTTAGGCATCTATCCCCTTTCCTAAACAATCAGAGAACCCTACTGTAGAGGTTTCAAGCTCTTATCTAAAAATTAATTAAAAAAACTTTTTCCACAAAATAAGTTATTCAAAGAAAAGTAAAGAACTCCATTAAACAAAAATGAGCAAAAATAAAATCAAACAATCCACCAAGCGTGAAACTACCACAAATCAGCATCAATAAATAAATGAAGCCCAAAACGAACAAAAATTACAACAAATAACCGAGTCAAACTCAAAATGAGCAGAAATTAACATAAGTTGGGCGCAAAACCCCTATGCCTTCCCAAGGCCAGAACAAAATTTGCACTTTACTGAAAAAATATAAAATTTTACTTTTATAACTTTAATAAATCAAATAATATTAACATTTTGATTACTAAATATCAGTATATGTATATTAAACTGACAATGCACATTCCTTTCTATTTTTTCAGTAAAGTGCAAATTTTGTTCTGGCCTTGGGAAGGCATAGGGGTTTTGCGCCCAACTTATGTTAATTTCTGCTCGTTTTGAGTTTGACTCGGTTATTCGTTGTAGTTTTTGTTCGTTTTGGGTTTCATTTATTTATTGATGCTGATTTGTGGTAGTTTCAGGCTTGGTAGATTATTTGATTTTATTTCTGCTTATTTTTTCTTTAAAGGAGTTCTTTACTTTTCTTTGAAAAACTTATTTTGTGGACAAAGTTTTTTTTTAACTAATTTCTGTTCAATTTATATTGACATAGTCTTTTCAGGGAAAAAGAAAATAATACTTTAAATCTTTTCGTTTTTTAAGACTTGATAGTTTGACCTGCTATTTTTATGCTGGAGAAACATTTTCAGCAATTTTTAAAAACATACACCCTTTTAAAAATCTGGACACAAATAGTACAATTTAGTTTAGTTTCATACTCCTCTAGTTGACCTGAAATCGAAAACTTGATACCATTCGCAAAAAAATCTGTTTACTTTCTTTGATAGCTTGGATACACTTACGTCATTTTGATTTGGTTAAATTTTAAGAGCAGAAGTAGCCCCGAAAGTTTGAACATAATATCCTCAATCGCTCTTGGGATACTGACGAGATACCTTATTGGGAATCAGCATTATCACATTGCATTTTGATTTAATCTTAAGGCAACATTTAGTTTTTAAACATAAACGGCAAATGGGAGGGTGGGTGTGGGAGGGTGGGAGTGGAAGAAGGATTTGTTGCCCTCCAATCACTTTGGAATTTACAATCGAATGAGCCCTTTTTCAAGTTTCTACGACAAAGATTTCAATAAAACTTATATGCCCCCAGGGCATAACTTATAACCTTTGCCCCGTAGATTGTGGGGGTATTGTCCTTCTCAAAGGTATAATTTCCTGAACTTTAACTGCGTGGAATAAAATGGCTATCTCAAAATTTTGATTACATGTGTTAGGGGAAATTGTGGGCGTGGAAGGGGTGTTAGTTGCCTTCCAATTACTTTCGACTATAAAAAAGGGAACTAACCATTTCAATTTTTAATCGACTAAGCCCTTTTTGAAGTTTCTACGACAGCGCGTTCTATAAGAACTTTATATGCCCCCAGGGTATAGCCTACAACCCTTGTCCTGAGGGCTTTGATGGGGTTTTCATCCTCAAAGACCTAATTTACAGAACTTAAAACTACACTGAACAAAATGGCTATCTCAAAATTTTGATTGGATGTGTTTGGAGGAATGATGGGCGTGGGGGGAGGGCTAGTTGCCCTCCAATAAGTTTCGAATATTGAAAAGGACACTAGCCCTTTTGATTTCCAATCGAATGAGCCTTTTTTGAAGTTTCTACGACAACGCCTTCTATAAAACCTTATATGCCCCCAGGGCATAACTCACAACCCTTGCCCTGAAGGCTGTGGGGGAGTGTTCTCCTCAAAAACATAATTTCTATCTGGAAATCAACTACGCTGAACAAAACGGCTATCTCAAAATTTTGATTGGATGTGTTTTGGGAAATGGTGGGCGTGGAAGGGGTGTTAGTTGCCCTCCAATCACTTTCGACTATTAAAAAGGGCACAAGCCACTCCAATTTCTAATTGAATGACCCCTTTTTGAAGTTTTTACGACAACTTCTTCGATACGAAGTGCCCTGCTCTAAAGGAAAAAAAAATAATAAATGGTACATTATGCCAACATCGGTCTTATTTGCCCTCAGGGCATAACTTAAAACTCTTGCCCCGGGGATTGTGGGGGAGTTTCCTCCTCAAAACATATTTTCTATCTGGAAATCAACTACGCTGAACAAAACGGCTATCTCAAAATTTTGATTGGATGTGTTTTGGGAAATGGTGGGCGTGGAAGGGGTGTTAGTTGCCCTCCAATCACTTTCGACTATTAAAAAGGGCACTAGCCCTTTGAATTTCCATTCGAATGAGCCTTTTTTGAAGTTTCTACGACAACACCTTGTATAAAAACCTTATATGCCCCCAGGGCATAAATTAAATCCCTTACCCTAAGGGTTGTAGGGGAGTATCCTCCTCAAAAACATATTTTTTATCTGGAAATCAACTACGCTGAACAAAATGACTATCTCAAAATTTTGATTGGATGTGTTTGGGGGAATGATGGGCGTGGGGGGAGGGGGGCTAGTTGCCCTCCAATCACCTTCGATTATTAAAAAGGGCACTAGCCCTTTGAATTTCCAATCGAATGAGCCTTTTTTGAAGTTTCTACGACAACGCCTTCTATAAAAACCATATATACCCCCAGGGATAACTTAAAACCTTTACCCCAAGGGTTGTGGGGGAGCGTCCTCCTCAAAAACATATTTTCCTTCTGGAAATCAACTATGCTGAACAAAATGGCTATCTCAAAATTTTGGTTGGATGTGTTTGGGGGAATGATGGGCGTGGGGGGGCAGTTGCCCTCCAATCACTTTCGACTATTATAAAGGGCACTATCCAATCCGATTTCCAATCAAATCAGCCCTTTTTGAAGTTTCTACGACAACTCCATCGATACGAAGTGCCCGGGTATGGAGACAGAAAAAAAAAAAATAAATAATACATTGTGTCCACATCGTTCTTTACTTAGGCAGCGCTATCGCACTGCCTATGATATTCATAATTGTGTATTTTTTCCTAAAAGAAAAATAATGGAGTGTGCTGTTTGTTGTTGATTTTTCTCCAAGGGATGAAGGTATCGAACCAAGGGTCCTAGTATCAAATTTCTTCTGGATGCGATTCAAAAGTACTTGACAGAGGACTTTGCTTCCTGGATCTTTCCAAGGAGGAATTGTTCATGGGGGAAGAGATTTTTTCCATGAAGTGAGTAGAAAGCTATCTTATGGTCCCACGGGGGCTCCTTATATGGGTATAGAGTCCCTAGGGAGAATGATTGCGTAATCGGTCAATGACCTCTTTTTCCCAGGTCGATTTATTTGTTGTTGTTTGGCCAAGTGCACGCTCGGGGCGAATGTTATGATTCCCCTTAGAAACAACAAATTAATTCCCCTTTCTTGACATATCAATCAACCATGACATCATCTGTCAGACATTAAAAAACTTCACCCAGAAACAATTCAACTTGACATCACCTGCCAGATATTAATAAACTTTGCCCCGGAAACAATTCTGGTCGAACTCCAAAGATATTAATAAACTTCGCCCCTGAAACAATTCTCCAAGAAACTCCGGCTAATGTTTTGATCTTAGAGATGAAGAGTTTAACGCGGGAAAAGGTTTCTTAGTAATTTCAAATGTGACAGCGCAGGGATGCCAAAAACAAAGGGAACACGATGAAATTACGTTTAGAGATTATTTGAGCGAAACCGTTTTAGACATTTTAGGGAATTATTTCGGCGAAACATTTAGAGACATTTTAAAAGATGATTTTAGAAGATGTTTTAGAAGAGGTTTTGAGTGTGGTCGTTATAATACACAAGTTCCATTTTAACAGTGTCGTGAGGTCTCCTACCCCAACCCCAAAGGGCTCCGATCCCCCTACTCCAACCCCGAAGGAAGCCCCCGGCCCCCAAAGGTTCCCCCGGGCCCCCCAAAGGGCCCCCGGCGCCCCAAAGGCCCCTGAACCACCATTTTTTAATACTTTTTTAAGGCTTTACTATATCTTTTCAGAACAAGTTCCTTTCTTAATGTCATTCCATAACCATTTTCCAACTTGAAGCATCCTTCCTTTTCACCCACAACTTTACTTTACAGCTTTTCGGATACCTCAACACAATGAAATACCTTTCAAAAGACATTTCAGAGCAACCTCTTTTCTAAATGTTCCCTTCTAAACCCATTTTCCAACTTGAAGTACCTGTCCTTTTCACCCACAACTTTACTTTACAGCTTTTTAGATACCTCAACACCAAGAAATACCTTTCAAAAGGCATTTCAGAGCAAGTTCCTTTCATAATGTCCCTCCTAAACCCATTTTCCAAGTTGAAGTACCCATCTTTTTCACCCACAACTATACTTTACAGCTTTTCGGATACCTCAACACCATGAAATACCTTTCAAAAGACATTTCAGAGCAACCTCTTTTCTAAATGTTCCCTTCTAAACCCATTTTCAAACTTGAAGTACCTGTCCTTTTCACCCACAACTTTACTTTACAGCTTTTTAGATACCACAACACCAAGAAATACCTTTCAAAAGGCCTTTCAGAGCAAGTTCCTTTCATAATGTCCCTCCTAAACCCATTTTCCAAGTTGAAGTACCCATCTTTTTCACCCACAACTATACTTTACAGCTTTTTGGATACCTCAACACCAAGAAATACCTTTCAAAAGGCATTTCAGAGCAACTTCCTTCCTTAATGTCCCTTCTAAACCCATTTTCCAACTTGAAGCATCCATCCTTTTCACCCAGAACTATACTTTACAGCTTTTTGGATACCTCAAAACCAAGAAATACTTTTCAAAAGACATTTCAGAGCAAGTTCCTTTGTTAATGTCCCTTCTAAACCCATTTTACAAGTTGAAGTACCCATCCTTTTCACCCACAACTATACTTTACAGCTTTTTGGATACCTCAAAACCAAGAAATAATTTTCAAAAGACATTTCAGAGCAACTTCCTTTCTTAATGTCCCTTCTAAACCCATTTTCCAACTTGAAGCATCCATCCTTTTCACCCAGAACTATACTTTACAGCTTTTTGGATACCTCAACACCAAGAAATACCTTTCAAAAGGCATTTCAGAGCAATTTCCTTACTTAATATCCCTTCTAAACCCATTTTCCAATTTGAAGTACCCATCCTTTTCACCCACAACTTTACTTTACAGCTTTTTGGATACCTCAACACCAAGAAATACTTTTCAAAAGACATTTCAGAGCAAGTTCTTTTCTTAATGTCCCTCCTAAACCCATTTTACAAGTTAAAGCACCCATCCTTTTCACCCGGAACTTTACTATACAGCTTTTTGGATACCTCAACACCAAGAAATACTTTCAAAAGACATTTCAGAGCAAGTTCTTTTCTTAATGTCCCTCCTAAACCCATTTTACAAGTTAAAGCACCCATCCTTTTCACCCACAACTACACTTTTCACCATTTTGGATACCTCACCACCAAGAAATACCTTTCAAAAGGCATTTCAGAGCAATTTCCTTTCTTAATGTCCCTTCTAAACCCATTTTCCAACTTGAAGCACCATCCTTTTCACCCACAACTTTACTTTACAGCTCTTTGGATACCTCAACACCAAGCAATACTTTTCAAAGGCTTTTCAGAACAAGTTCTTTACGTAATGTCCTTCCTAAACCAATTTTACAAGTTGAAGCATCCATCTATTTCACCCACAACTTTAAATTACAGCTTTTTGGATACCTCAACACCAAGAAATACTTTTCAAAAGGCATTTCAGAGCAATTTCCTTTCTTAATGTCCCTTCTAAACCCATTTTCCAACTTGAAGCACCATCCTTTTCACCCACAACTTTACTTTACAGCTCTTTGGATACCTCAACACCAAGCAATACTTTTCAAAGGCTTTTCAGAACAAGTTCTTTACGTAATGTCCTTCCTAAACCAATTTTACAAGTTGAAGCATCCATCTATTTCACCCACAACTTTAAATTACAGCTTTTTGGATACCTCAACACCATGAAATACCTTTCAAAAGGCATTTCAGAACAAGTGCCTTTCTTAATATCCTTCTTAAACCAATTTTACAAATTCTAAATTATTTCTTAGGAATATTTCAGTAGTGTTTTGTTATGGTTTACAGTGTCACAGTTACATTCTCTTGATTTTTCAAAGTTCATTTTGAATTTCTTTCATTGAAATGCAAGAGTTGGAATATTTCAGTAGTGTTTTGTCGTGGTTTACCTTACCACAGTTACATTTTATTGATTTGTCAAAGTTTATTTTGAATTTCTTACACTGAAATGCAAGAGTTGGAATATTTCAGTAGTGTTTTGTCGTGGTTTACCTTGTCACAGTTACATTCTATTGATTTGTCAAAGTTCATTTGAATTTCTTTCGTTGAAATGCAAGAGTTGGAATATTTCAGTAGTGTTTTGTCATGGTTTACCTTGTCACAGTTACATTCTCTTAATTTTTCAAAGTTCATTTTGGTTTTCATTCGTTGAAATGCATGAGTTGGAATATTTCAATAGTGTTTTGTTGTGGTTTATCTAATCATAGTTACATTCTCTTAATTTTTCAAAGTTCATTTTGGATTTCTTTCGTTGAAATGCATAAGTTGGAATATTTTATTTCAGTAGTGTTTTGTTGTGGTTTTCCTTATCACAGTAACATTCTCTTGATTTTTCAAAGTTGATTTTGAATTTCTTTCGTTGAAATGCAAGAGTTGGAATATTTCAGTAGTGTCTTGTCGTTGTTTACCTTGTCACAGTTACATTCTCTTAATTTTTCAAAGTTCATTTTGGTTTTCTTTCGTTGAAATGCAAGAGTTGGAATATTTCAGTAGTGTTTTGTTGTAGTTTAATGCATGAGTTGGATAGTGTTTTGTCGTGGTTTACCTTGTCAAAGTTACATTCGCTTAATTTTTCAAAGTTCATTTTGGATTTCTTTCGATGAAATGCAAGAGTTGGAATATTTCAATAGTGTTTTGTTGTGGTTTATCTAATCATAGTTACATTCTCTTAATTTTTCAAAGTTCATTTTGGATTTCTTTCGTTGAAATGCATAAGTTGGAATATTTTATTTCAGTAGTGTTTTGTTGTGGTTTTCCTTATCACAGTAACATTCTCTTGATTTTTCAAAGTTGATTTTGAATTTCTTTCGTTGAAATGCAAGAGTTGGAATATTTCAGTAGTGTCTTGTCGTGGTTTACCTTGTCACAGTTACATTCTCTTAATTTTTCAAAGTTCATTTTGGTTTTCTTTCGTTGAAATGCAAGAGTTGGAATATTTCAGTAGTGTTTTGTTGTAGTTTACCTTGTCACAGTGACATTCTCTTAATTTTTCAAAGTCCATTTGAATTTCTTTCGATGAAATGCAAAAGTTGGAATATTTCAATAGTGTTTTGTCGTGGTTTACCTAGTCACAGTTACATTCTCTTGATTTTTCAAAGTTCATTTTGGTTTTTTCGTTGAAATGTAAGAGTTGGAATATTTCAGTAGTGTTTTGTTGTGGTTTACATTGTCACACTTACATTCTCTTAATTTTTCAAAGTTCATTTTGGATTTCTTTTGATGAAATGAAAGAGTTGGAATATTTCAATAGTGTTTTGTCGTGGTTTACCTAGTCATAGTTACATTCTCTTAATTTTTCAAAGTTCATTTTGGATTTCATTCATTGAAATGCATGAGTTGGAATATTTCAGTAGTGTTTTGTCATGGCTTACCGTGTCACTGTTACATTCTCTTAATTTTTCAAAGTTCATTTTGAATTTCTTCCATTGAAATGCAAGAGTTGGAATATTTCAGTAGTGTTTTGTCGTGGTTTAGCTTGTCACAGTTACATTCTCTTGATTTTTCAAAGTTCATTTTGAATTTCTTTCATTGAAATGCAAGAGTTGGAATATTTCAGTAGTGTTTTGATGTGGTTTACCTTGTCACAGTTACATTCTCTTGATTTTTCAAAATTCATTTTGAATTTCTTTCGTTGAAATGCGAGAGTTGGAATATTTCAGTAGTGTTTTGTAGTGGTTTACCTTGTCACACTTACATTCTGTTAATTTTTCAAAGTTCATTTGGAATTTCTTTCGTTGAAATGCAAGAGTTGGAATATTTCACTAGTGTTTTGTCATGGTTTACCTTGTCACAGTTACATTCTCTTAATTTTTCAGAGCTCATTTTGAATTTCTTTCATTGAAATGCAAGAGTTGGAATATTTCAGTAGTGTTTTGTTGTGGTTTACCTTGTCACAGTTACATTCTCTTAATTTGCAAAGTTCATTTTGAATTTCTTTCATTGAATTGCAAGAGTTGGAATATTTCAGTAGTGTATTGTCATGATTTACCTTGTCACAGTTACATTCTCTTAATTTTTCAAAGTTCATTTTGAATTTCTTTCATTGAAATGCAAGAGTTGGAATATTTCAGTAGTGTTTTGTTGTGGTTTACCTCGTCACACTTACATTTTTTTGATTTTTCAAAGTTCATTTTGAATTTCTTTCGTTGAAATGCAAGAGTTGGAATGTTTCAGTAGTGTTTTGTTGTGGTTCACCTTGTCATAGTTACATTCTCTTAATTTTTCAAAGTTCATTTTGGATTTCTTTCGTTGAAATGCAAGACTTGGAAAATTTCAGTAGTGTTCTGTTGGGGCTTTACCTTATCACAGTTACATTTTCTTGATTTTTCAAAGTTCATTTTGAAATTCTTTCATTGAAATGCAAGAGTTGGAATATTTCAGTAGTGTTTTGTCATGGTTTACCTTGAGACAATTACATTTTCTTGATTTTTCAAAGTTCATTTGGATTTCTTTCCTTGAAATGCAAGAGTTGGAATATTTCAGTAGTGTTTTGCTATGGTTTACCTTGTCACAGTTACATTCTCTTGATTTTTCAAAGTTCATAGTTGCAATATTTCGGTAGTGTTTTGTTGTGGTTTACCTTGTCACAGTTACATTCTCTTGATTTTTCAAAGTTCATTTTGAATTTCTTTCGTTGAAATGCAAGAGTTGGAATAATTCAGTATGGGTTTTGTTGTGGTTTACCTTGTCACAGTTACATTCTCTTGATTTTTCAAAGTTCATTTTGGAATTTCTTTCATTGAAATGCAAGAGTTGGAATATTTCAGTTGTGTTTTGTTGTAGTTTACCTGGTCACAGTTACATTCTCTTGATTTTTCAAAGTTCATTTTGAATTTCTTTTGTTGAAATGTAAGAGTTGGAATATTTCAGTAGTGTTTTGTCATGGTTTACCTTGTCACTGTTACATTCTCTTGATTTTTCAAAGTTGATTTTGAATTTTTTTCGTTGAAATCCAAGAGTTGGAATATTTCAGTAGTGTTCTGTCGTGGTTTACCTTGTCACAATTACATTCTCTTGATTTTTCAAGGTTCATTTTGAATTTCACTCATTGAAATGCAAGAGTTGGATTACTTCAGTGGTGTTTTGTCGTGGTTTAAGCTGTCACAGATACATTCTCTTGATTTTTCAAAGTTCATTGAAATTTCTTTCAATGAAATGCAGGAGCTGGAATATTTCAGTAGTGTTTTGCTATGGTTTACCTAGTCACTGTTACATTCTCTTGATTTTTCAAAGTTCATTTCAGATTTCTTTCATTGAAATGCAAGAGTTGGAATATTTCAATAGTGTTTTACCGTGGTTTACTTTGTCACAGTTACATTCTCTTGATTTTTCAAAGATAATTTTGGTTTTCTTTCGTTGAAATTCAAGAGTTGGAATATTTCAGTAGTATTTTGTTGTGCTTTACCTTGACACATTTACATTTTCTTGATTTTTGTTAGGTTAGGTTAGGTTAGATCAAATTAGGTTAGGTTAGGTTAAGTTAGAATAGGTTAGCCTACGAACGCGCGCGTACGTAGGCTAACCTAACCTAATCTAACTTAACCTAACCTAACCTAATTTGATCTATCCTAACCTAACAAAAATCAAGAAAATGTAACTGTGTCAAGGTAAAGCACAACAAAACACTACTGAAATATTCCAACTCTTGCATTTCAACGAAAGAAAACCAAAATTAACTTTGAAAAATCAAGAGAATGTAACTGTGACAAAGTAAACCACGGTAAAATACTATTGAAATATTCCAACTCTTGCATTTCAATGAAAGAAATCCGAAATGAACTTTGAAAAATCAAGAGAATGTAACAATGACTAGGTAAACCATAGCAAAACACTACTGAAATATTCCAACTCTTGCATTTCATTGAAAGAAATTTCAATGAACTTTGAAAAATCAAGAGAATGTATCTGTGACAGGGTAAACCACGACAAAACACCACTGAAGTATTCCAACTCTTGCATTTCAATGAGTGAAATTCAAAATGAACTTTGAAACATCAAGAGAATGTAATTGTGACAATGTAAACCAAGACAGAACACTACTGAAATATTCCAACTCTTGCAGTTCAACGAAAAAATTCAAAATGAACTTTGAAAAATCAAGAGAATGTAAAAGTGGCAAGGTAAACCATGACAAAACACTATTGAAATATTCCAACTCTTACATTTCAACAAAAGAAATTCAAAATGAACTTTGAAAAATCAAGAGAATGTAACTGTGACCAGGTAAACTACAACAAAACACTACTGAAATATTCCAACTCTTGCATTTCAACGAAAGAAATTCCAAAAAGAACTTTGAAAAATCAAGAGAAGGTAACTGTGACAAGGTAAACCACAACAAAACCCATACTGAAATATTCCAACTCTTGCATTTCAACGAAAGAAATTCAAAATGAACTTTGAAAAATCAAGAGAATGTAACTGTGACAAGGTAAACGACAACAAAACACTACTGAAATATTGCAACTATGAAATTTGAAAAATCAAGAGAATGTAACTGTGACAAGGTAAACCATAGCAAAACACTACTGAAATATTCCAACTCTTGCATTTCAAGGAAAGAAATCCAAATGAACTTTGAAAAATCAAGAAAATGTAACTGTGTCAAGGTAAACCATGACAAAACACTACTGAAATATTCCAACTCTTGCATTTCAACGAAAGAAATCCGAAATGAACTTTGAAAAATTAAGAGAATGTAACTATGACAAGGTAAACCACAACAAAACACTACTGAAATATTCCAACTCTTGCATTTCAACGAAAGAAATTCAAAATGAACTTTGAAAAATCAAGAAAATGTAACTGTGACGAGGTAAACCACAACAAAACACTACTGAAATGTTTCAACTCTTGCATTTCAATGAAAGAAATTCAAAATAAACTTTGAAAAATTAAGAGAATTTAACTGTGACAAGGTAAACCATGACAATACACTACTGAAATATTCCAACTCTTGCATTTCAATGAAAGAAATTCAAAATGAACTTTGAAAAATTAAGAGAATGTAACTGTGACATGGTAAACCACAACAAAACACTATTGAAATATTCCAACTCTCACATTTCATCGAAAGAAATTCAAAATGAACTTTAAAAAATTAAGAGAATGTAACTGCGACAAGGTAAACCACGACAAAACACTACTTAAATATTCCAACTCTTGCATTTCAATGAAAGAAATTCAAAATGAGCTCTGAAAAATTAAGAGAATGTAACTGTGACAAGGTAAACCATGACAAAACACTACTGAAATATTCCAACTCTTGCATTTCAACGAAAGAAATTCAAAATGAACTTTGAAAAATCAAGAGAATTTAACTGTGACAAGGTAAACCACATCAAAACACTACTGAAATATTCCAACTCTTGCATTTCAATGAAAGAAATTCAAAATGAACTTTAAAAAATCAAGAGAATGCAACTGTGACAAGGTAAACCACGACAAAACACTACTGAAATATTCCAATTCTTGCATTTCAATGGGAGAAATTCAAAATTAACTTTGAAAAATTAAGAGAATGTAACTGTGACACGGTAAGCCATGACAAAACACTACTGAAATATTCCAACTCTTGCATTTCAACAAAAGAAATCCAAAATGAACTTTGAAAAATTAAGAGAATGTAAGTGTGACAATGTAAACCACAACAAAACACTACTGAAATATTCCAATTCTTGCATTTCAACGAAAGAAAACCATAATGAACTTTGAAAAATCAAGAGAATGTAGCTGTGACAAGGCAAACCACATCAAAACACTATTGAAATATTCCAACTCTTGCATTTCAACGAAAGAAATCCAAAATGAACTTTGAAAAACAAGAGAATGTAACTGTGATAAGGTAAACCACAACAAAACACTACTGAAATATTCCAACTCATGCATTTCAATGAGTGAAATCCAAAATTAACTTTGAAAAATTAAGAGAATGTAACTATGACTAGGTAAACAACGACAAAACACTATTGAAATATTCCAACTCTTGCATTTCATCGAAAGAAATCCAAAATGAACTTTGAAAAATTAAGAGAATGTAAGTGTGACAATGTAAACCACAACAAAACACTACTGAAATATTCCAATTCTTACATTTCAACGAAAAAACCAAAATGAACTTTGAAAAATCTAGAGAATGTAACTGTGACAAGGTAAACCACGACAAAACACTACTGAAATATTCCAACTCTTGCATTTCAATGAAAGAAATTCAAAATGGACTTTGAAAAATCAAGAGAATGTAACTGTGACTAGGTAAACCACGACAAAACACTATTGAAATATTCCAACTTTTGCATTTCATCGAAAGAAATCCAAAATGAACTTTGAAAAATTAAGAGAATGTAACTGTGATAAGGTAAACCACAACAAAACACTACTGAAATATTCCAACTCATGCATTTCAACGAAAGAAATCCAAAATGAACTTTGAAAAATTAAGAGAATGTAACTATGATTAAGTAAACCACAACAAAACACTATTGAAATATTCCATCTCTTGCATTTCATCGAAAGAAATCCAAAATGAACTTTGAAAAATTAAGAGAATGTAAGTGTGACAAGGTAAACCACAACAAAACACTACTGAAATATTCCAACTCTTACATTTCAACGAAAGAAAACCAAAATGAACTTTGAAAAATCAAGAAAATGTAACTGTGATAAGGTAAACCACGACAAAACACTACTGAAATATTCCAACTCTTGCATTTCAATGAAAGAAATTCAAAATGTACTTTGAAAAATTAAGAGAATGTAACTTTGACAAGGTAAACCACGACAAAACACTATTGAAATATTCCAACTCTTGCATTTCATCGAAAGAAAACCAAAATGAACTTTGAAAAATCAAGAAAATGTAACTGTGACGAGGTAAACCACAACAAAACACTACTGAAATATTCCAACTCATGCATTTCAACGAATGAAAACCAAAATGAACTTTGAAAAATTAAGATAATGTAACTGTGACTAGGTAAACCATGACAAAACACTACTGAAATATTCCAACTCTTGCACTTCAACGAAAGAAAACCAAAATGAACTTTGAAAAATCAAGAGAATGTAACTGTGACAATATAAAACATAACAAAACACCACTGAAATTTTCCAACTCTTGCATTTCAATGAAAGAAATTCAAATGAACTTTGACAAATCAATAGAATGTAACTGTGACAAGGTAAACCACGACAAAACACTACTGAAATATTCCAACTCTTGCATTTCAGTGAAAGAAATTCAAAATAAACTTTGACAAATCAATAAAATGTAACTGTGATAAGGTAAACCACGACAAAACACTACTGAAATATTCCAACTCTTGCATTTCAATGAAAGAAATTCAAAATAAACTTTGACAAATCAATAAAATGTAACTGTGATAAGGTAAACCACGACAAAAAACCCTACTGAAATATTCCAACTCTTGCATTTCAATGAAAGAAATTCAAAATGAACTTTGAAAAATCAAGAGAATATAACTGTGACACTGTAAACCATAACAAAACACTACTGAAATATTCCTAAGAAAAAATTTATAGTTTGTAAAATTGGTTTAAGAAGGATATTAAGAAAGGAAATTGTTCTGAAATGCCTTTTGAAAGGTATTTCATGGTGTTGAGGCATTCAAAAAGCTGTAAAGTAAAGTTGTGGGTGAAATGGATGGGTACTTCAAGTTGGAAAATGGGTTTAGTAGGGACATTAAGAAAGGAAATTGCTCTGAAATGCCTTTTGAAAGGTATTTCTTGGTGTTGAGGTAACCAAAAAGCTGTAAAGTAAAGTTGTGGGTGAAATGGATGGGTACTTCAAGTTGGAAAATGGGTTTAGAAGGGACATTAACGAAGGAACTTGCTCTGAAATGTCTTTTGAAAAGTATTTCTTGGTGTTGAGGTATCTAAAAAGCTGTAAAGTAAAGTTGTGGGTGAAAAGGACAGGTACTTCAAGTTGGAAAATGGGTTTAGAAGGGAACATTAAGAAATGAAGTTGCTCTGAAATGTCTTTTGAAAGGTATTTCATGGTGTTGAGGTATCCGAAAAGCTGTAAAGTAAAATTGTGGGTGAAAAGGAAGGATGCTTCTAGATGGAAAATGGTTAAGGAATGACATTAAGAGAGGAACTTGTTCTGAAAAGATATAGTAAAGCCTTAAAAAAGTATTAAAAAATGGGGGCTCAGGGGCCTTTGGGGCGCCGGGGGCCCTTTGGGGGGCCCGAGGGAACCTTTGGGGGCCGGGGGCTTCCTTCGGGGTTGGGGTAGGGGGATCGGAGCCCTTTGGGGTTGGGATAGGGGACCTCACGACACTGTTCAAATGGAACTTTTGTATTATAACGACCACACTCAAAACCTCTTCTAAAACATCTTCTAAAATCATCTTTTAAAATGTCTCTAACTGTTTCGCCGAAATAATTCCCTAAAATGTCTAAAACGGTTTCGCTCAAATAATCTCTAAGCGTAATTTCATCGTGTTCCCTTTGTTTTTGGCATCCCTTCTCTGTCACATTTGAAATTACTAAGAAACCTTTTCCCGCGTTAAACTCTTCATCTCTAAGATCCAAACATTCGCCGGAGTTTCTTGGAGAATTGTTTCCGGGGCGAAGTTTATAAATATCTTTGGAGTTCGACCAGAATTGTTTCCGGGGCAAAGTTTATTAATATCTGACAGGTGATGTCAAGGTGAATTGTTTCTGGGTGAAGTTTTTTAATGTCTGACAGATGATGTCATGGTTGATTGATTTGTCAAGAAAGGGGAATTAATTTGTTGTTTCTAAGGGAAATCATAACATTCGCCCCGAGCGTGCACTTGGCCAAACAACAACAAATAAATCGACCTGGGAAAAAGAGGTCATTGACCGATTACGCAATCATTCTCCCTAGGGACTCTATGCCCATATAAGGAGCCCCCGTGGGACTATAAGATAGCTTTCTACTGAAGTGGGCGCCCGATTTCCCAGCTTTATTTAAAAAACGATCCGAAATTAAATAAATATTAATTCAGTTTTTTCAACTGAAAGTAAGCAGCAACATTAAAACTTAAAACGAACAGAAATTATTACGTATGAGAGGGAGTTTGCACCCTCGTCAATACCTCGTTCTTTACGCTAATGTTTTTTTATTGCTTTCAAAAGAGCTATTTTTCTAATTAAACGGTCTTTGTGATTCAAGGGTCATTTTTTAAGATTTGGAACAGGATTTGAACTTTAGCTTAAACAGCGAGATATTGAGGAGTGGGCAAACCCCCTTTTATATATATATAGTAATTTCTGTTTATTTAAGTTTTAATTTTGCTGTCTACTTTCAGTTGAAAGAAATTGACTTTTTTTAATGAAAGAAAGGAGCAATATAAAAACTTAAAACGAGAAAAAATTACTGGTCCCCAGTTTATGCAGCATATATATGAAAAAAAAAATCTTAAATAAAATGGCTCGTGACATTTCTATATATTTGCAGAATTCGAAAAAATAGTGATTTATTGAAAAAACCAAACCAATGCAAATAAAGAAAATTAGTAGCATAAAAAATCCTTAAGGAGAGTGCGGAAAATAAGAGACAAATGTATATTGGATAATCTAATAAGAGATATAAGAAAACATTTCACTGGCCATGAAATCAATAAAATTTACTACACAATTTTAATTTCTCTAAGAAACTCAAGCTCAGTAAAGCGCTAATTTTTCAAAATTCTACAAACACAAGGAAATACGACGAGCTATTTTATTTGGAACAGCTTTCCAGCTATAGGCTTATATTGCATAAAATACGAAGCAGTAATCTCTGTTTGTTTTAAGTTTCAAATTCGCTCTTTACGTTCAAAAGAAAAACAAACTTTAAAAATAATGAAACTTAAATATCAACCAAAGGTTCAACATTACACTTACGATGCTTGTTGTATCTGAGGAATTTGTTTTACGGAGGAGAAAAATTTACCAAAAATTGATAGAAGGAAAGTCCCTTTTCTAAGACTCTTGGAAATATGTTTAAAAGAATGAGAGAAAGAGTTACTTACATTTTACTATTATAAAAGAAAACTTTTCTGAAGCTGTCCTTTGGTGTAGCCTGTGTTCCATTTTCAGAAACTGTACAACTTATTCCGAGAGAATAAACTAAAAAAATTGCGTTTTCTCCATTGTTTCATTATTACAATTTTTTTAATTATTTTTTAAGGCATGGGTAGGGGGAATGTTGACGGTATTGTTAACGTAATTCTAGAAAAGATAGAAGCTATGTTTGATGATGATTGACCGAGTGGCTTTTATTGGTCAAATGGACGGGTGTCCGTGTTGACTAGCAAAGCGAATAAAGGAATTTCAGTTTATAAGCTAATAACTCTGAAAGCTGGCAGCTCAAAGCCTAATAAGATTGTGGCAAGGGTATTTTTTTTTCTTTTTTATTAGCAGGGGAGATGACTTCATTCTTGAACCATTACAAAATAATCGAAATAGTGGTAGTAGGATTGAAGAATAGGTCTCACTCAAATAAAAATCATGAGGTTTAGTGCTTGAAGAGAGGATGCTCAAAGGGTGACTAGGCCCCCTTATACTCAATCTATCCATCCCCTTGGTCTATCAGAGCTAAATATGGTGTCGAATCAAAATATCAAAGTAATCTTTTAATCATATTATTATTATTATTATTATTTATTTCTAACCCACACTACACAGAGGTACTATACGTGGAGTATCACGAAGAAAAGTACATAAAAATGCAACGCAAATCAATATAGAAATCAAAGATTACCAGTTACAGAGTAACACATAAAATTTAAAAGAAACTAAAACAAAAGAGAAAGAAGAGGAGGGGGAAAAGAAGAAGAGAAAAAAAATCACAGCTTGCAGAATCTAATAAGCAGTAATATACAGAAATATGGACACAAGCTGTCATTATTATTATCATTATTTGATTTTTACTCACTCTTTACAATACTAAAAAAAAATGTGGAGTTACCAAAGAGAGAAAAACAAGCAAACCAATTAAGGAAAAATAACTTACGACTGAAAAAACCTGATAAGGTGATGGTGCGGAAAAAAATGGATACAAGCAGTATTTGAAAGTTTTCTGTGTAGTGCTTCCAGTTTACTGTCAAACAGTTCGTGGTAACGAACTGTAAGTAAGGAGCGACCCGGCTCAATGGTAACCGAAACTTTAAAAAGCGGAGTTTTGATACCAATAAATAGATCAAAAGAATCAGATTTTAATTCTGATTTCAAATATATAAGTTTCATCAAGTTTAATCTTACCCATCAAAAGTTACGCGCCTGAAAAAATTTGGCTGATTTTCGAAAAAAGGGGGGAGACTCCCTAAAAGTTATAGAACCTTAATGAAAATCACACCATCATATTCAGCGTATCAGAGAATCCTACTGTAGAGGTTTCAAGCTCCTATCTACAAGAATGTGGAATTTTCCATTTTTTGCCAGAAGAAAGAATACGGATGCGTGTTTATTTTTTTTTATTTTTTTTTTATTTTTTTTTTCCCAGGGGTGATCATATCGACCCAATGGTCCTAGAATATCGTGAGAGGGCTCATTGGAACGAAAATTAAAAGTTCTAGTGCCCTTTTTAAAAGACCAAAAAAATGGAGGGCAACTAGACCCCCTCCCACGCTTATTTTTTCCCAAAGTCACCCGATCAAAATTTTGAGATAGCCATTTTGTTCAGCATGGTCGAACATATGATAAAAATGTCTTTTAGGATGACTTAATCCCCCGAAGTCCCCGGGGGGAGGGCTGAAAGTTATGAACTTTACTCAATGTTAACATATAGTATTGGTTATTGGGAAGTATACAGACGTTTTAAGGGGGGATTTTTTCTGGTAAGTGGAGGGAGGGGTGGGTGGGGGGCTATATGGGAGGATCTTTCCATGAAGGAAGTTTTCATGGAGGAAGGAAGATTGCTATGAAAGGGGTTCCGGATTTCCCAGCATTACTAAAGAAAAAGATCAGAAATTAAATAAAAAAAAAAGTTTGTCAACTGATCAACTGATTGTGATTAAGGGGTCATTTTTAAAGAATTGGAAAAAAATTCGAACTTTAGCTTAAAGAGAAGGGTATTGACTAGGGGGCGTACCCCATAATATAAGTGTTAAAAATTTTTGAATATAGAAGTTCGTTACGTAAGTTAATTCGTAAGTTACGTATATTTATTACTAATAAAAACGTTCGTAAATAAAATTAAACAAGTTTCGAGAAAGCCATTTAACCAAATAAAAGTACAATTAATATGCAAATTTTGTTTTAATTATTCATGTACGGTGAGCCAAAATCAAAAACTGCATTAATTCAAAAACGTTCAAAAATTAAATAAAAAAAAAACCAGTTTTTTTAACTGAAAGTAAGGAACGACTTTAAAACTTAAAACGAACAGAAAATATTTCGTATATGAAGGGGGATGTCCCCTCCTCAACGCATCGCTCTTTACGCTAAAGTTTGACTTTCTCACAACTCTATTTTTTTAAACAATGAAAAACTTTAGCGTAAAGATCGAGGCGTTGAGGAGGGGACAGCCCCTTTCATATACGGAATAATTTCTGTTCGTTTTAAGTTTTAACGTCGTTCCTTACTTTCAGTGAAAAAAAAATGTTTTTTTTTTATTTAATAATATCAGGAACAAGACATTTATTAATAATTACCCAGTTTTTAGTCCAAGGTGGAAGAAACCACAAAAATTTACAAAATCTAAAATAATTAATCCGGATTTTTTTAAACTCATTTTTCTTAAGAAGGGGAAAAATTCTAGAAGTAATAAGAATTGAATGGCCACAAAAAGTTGAGTAGAGCTTGGTCAACGCTTGTTTATTATATTTACCTCTATGGGCAACAATCTTAGCATATCCTAATTTAATTTTCATATTAAAATCTGAGACTGTGCGCAGGCGCAAGCTCGGAAGACTATTAGTAATAGAAATACCGAGCCATCGAAGAGAATCTACGAGAGGGATAGTAAAGCCACTACAACGAAGGGGAGTACTAGAAATGTTATTAAAAGAAAGGAATTTACATTTATCTCCATTAAGAGAAAGGCCTATGTCTGAAAAAGAAGTAGCAACACGAGAAACCATGTTAGATAGACCAGTTTTAGTACGGCTTATAAGAAGCAGGTCATCAGCATAGGCAAGATATGAAACATCAGAAAAACCAGAGAGATAGGTAGCCAATATATTTGCCAGAACTCCCGAAATACATAAATTAAATAGTGTCAGAGATAAAACTCCACCTTGCCTTAAACCTCATTTCACTTTAATAATAGAAGCTGGCGCCGACTTCAGCCGAAGAAAAGAATTAGAGTACCAGTAACGAAGAAGCATTATAACTGAAAGATTGACACCGCAACCATGACATACACTATCAAAAGCTTTTGTTAGATCTAAAGCACAAATATATAGACTCTTTCCCTTAGAAGAATTCTCAAGGAGCAAAGAAGATAATACACGATGTGCATGCTGACAACCTACTCCGGGCTTAAATCCAAACTGGTTATCTCTCTCAAGCATATTATTAGTCACAAAAGGTATACATGGTCAAGAACTTTACTAAAAGTGCAAGAGACAGTAAAAGCTCGGTACGAAGAGCAAATTAAAGGAAAATTTCCCTTCTTTAAAATTGAAGAAACAGTGCCACACAAAAAACTCTCCGGTACACTAGAAGTACAAATACACATCTGGAGAAGTGGGTGTAGATGGTCAATAAGGGGGGGGGGACAATCTAATAAAAGGTGAAATCTAGATATACCATCATTATCAATATTATCTTATTTAAGTTTCTTAATTGCTTCAACTACGGATGAAAGAGAAATGGGAATGCAAAGACGCTGAGATAGGGGGGGTACTAAAAATAGCAGAAAGAGAATGAGTGTACAAAGAATACACACAGTAATTAACATTAAAAAAATAGACGAGTAATGGCCATTCCAAGCAGATGCAGGAAGACAATCACTACTTGGCACATCACTTCTAATCGAATCAGAATTAATAACCTTTCATTTAGAAGAATTCTCAAAGAGCAAAGAAGATAATACACAATGTACATGCTGACAACCTACTCCTGGCTTAAATCCAGCCTAGTTATCTCTCTCAAGCATATTGTCATAGGCAGCGCGATAGCGCTGCCTAAGTAAAGAACGATGTGGGCACAATGGGTTTTTTCTCCACCCGGGCACTTCGTATCGAAGGAGTTGTCGTAGAAACTTTGAAAAGGGGCCATTCGATTGGAGATTGGAGTGGCTAAAGCCCTTTTTAATAGTCGAAAGTGATTGAGGGGCAACTAGCCCCCCCCACGCCCATCATTCCCCCAAACAAATCCAATCAAAATTTTGAGATAGCCATTTTGTTCAGCGTAGTTAATTTCCACATAGAAAATATGTTTTTTTTGGAGGACACTCCCCCACAACCCTCAGGGAAAGGGTTTTAAGTTATGCCCTGGGGGCATATAAGGTTTTTATAGAAGGCGTTGTCGTAGAAACTTCCAAACAGGCTCATTCGATTGGAAATTCCAAGGGGTAGTACCCTTTTTAATAGTCGAAAGTGATTGAAGGGCAACTACCCCCCCCCTACGCCCATCATTCCGCCAAACAAATCCAGTCAAAATTTTGAGATAGCCATTTTGTTCAGCGTAGTTGATTTCCAGATAGAAAATATGTTTTTTAGGAGGACATTCCCCCACAACCATCAGGGCAAGGGTTTTAAGTTATGCCCTGGGGGCATATAAGGTTTTTATAGAAGGCGTTGTCGTAGAAACTTCCAAACAGGCTCATTCGATTGGAAATTCCAAGGGGTAGTATCCTTTTTAATGTTCGAAAGTGATTTGAGGGCAACTGGCCCCCCACGCCCATCATTCCCACAAACATTCCCCGGGCACTTCATATCGAAGGAGTTGTCGTAGAAACTTCAAAAAGAGCTAATTCAATTGGAAATGGGAGTAGCTAGTGCCCTTTTTAATAGTCGAAAGTGATTGGAGGGCAACTAGCCCCCCCCCCCCACGCCCATCATTCCCCCAAATAAATCCAATCAAAATTTTGAGATAGCCATTTTGTTCAGCGTAGTGATTTCCATATAGAAAATATGTTTTTGAGGAGGACACTCCCCCACAACCCTCAGGGCAAGGGATTTAATTTATGCCCTGGGGGCATATAAGGTTTTTATAGGAGGCGTTGTCGTAAAAACTTCAAAACAGGCTCATTCGATTGGAAATTCAAAGGGCTAGTGCCCTTTTTAATAGTCGAAAGTGATTGGAGGGCAACTAGCCCCCCCCCCCCCCACGCCCATCATTCCCCCAAACACATCCAATCAAAATTTTGAGATTGCCATTTGTTCAACGAAGTAGATAGTTCTGGAAATTAGGTCTTTGAGGACGACAACCTCCTCACAGCTCTCAGGACAAGGGTTGTAAGTTATGCCCTGGGGATATATAAAAATTTTATAGAACGTGTTGTCGAAGAAACTTCAAAAAGGGCTCATTTGATTAGAAATTGAAATGGCTTGTGCCCTTTTTAAGAGTCGAAAGTAATTGGAAGGCAACTAACACCCCTTTCACGCCCACCATTTCCCCAAACATATCCAATCAAAACTTTGAGATTGCCATTTTGTTCCACGCAGTTAAAGTTCAGGAAGTTATACCTTTGAGCAGGACACTCCCCCACAGTCTTCAGGGCAAGGGTTATAAGTTTGCTCTGGGGGCATATAAGTTTTTATTGAAATCTTTGTCGTAGAAACTTGAAAAAGGGCTCATTCAATTGAAAATTCAAAGGGCTAGTGCCCTTTTTAATAGTCGAAAGTGATTTGAGGGCAGCTAGCCCCCGTCTCTCGTCCACCTTTTCCCCAAACACATCCAATCAAAATTTTTAGATAGCTATTTCATTCAGTGTTTTGGATTTTCAGGTAGAAATTATGTTTTTGAGGAGGACACTCCCCCAGAGCCCTCAGGGCAAGGGTTGTAAGTTATGCCCCGGGGGCATATAAGGCTTTTACTGAACGTGTCGTCGTAGAAACTTCAAAAATGGCTCATTCGATTGGAAATTGAAATGGCTAGTGACCTTTTCAATAGTTGAAAGTGATTGAAACGCAACAAACACCCCTTCCACGCCCACCATTTCCCCATACATATCCGATCAAAATTTCTTAATAGCCATTTTGTTCCACGAAGTTTAAAGTTCAGGAAATTATACCTTTGAGCAGGACACTCTCCCCATAGTCTTCAGGGCAAGGGTTATAAGTTATGCCATGGGGACATATAAGGTTTTCACTGAAATGGGCAACTAACCCCCCTCTCACGCCCACCATTTCCCCAAACACATCCAATGAAAATTTTGAGATATCCATTTTGTTCAACGCAGTCGAAGGTTCTGGAAATTAGGTCTTTTAGGATAAAAACCCCATCAGAGCTTTCAGTGCAAGGGTTGTAATTTGTGCCCTGGGGGCATATAAGGTTTATATAGAAAGTTGTTGTAGAAATTTCAAAAGGGGCTCATTTGATTGGAAATTGAAATTGCCCTTTTTAATAGTCGAAAGTGAGGGGAGAGTAATTAACCCCCCTCTCACGCCCTCCATTTCCCCAAACACATTACCAAATAAATTTTTTTTATTATAGGACTCCCAAACAAAAATATATCTTCAGGGTGGCATCCAGGATTTTTTTTCGGGGGGGGGGGGGGTTGCTTAAAATACTGAGGATTGAGGACTGTATAAATCAAATCCTGCTTTATTAGTAAATTAATTTTTTTATGAAAGTGGCAAGCAGTATTAAAATTAAAGAAGTGAGCTCAACAAATACTTTATTTTAGGAGGCTATCACTCCCTAAACATTTTTCCCCTTTCATAGATAAATAATTTTTTCTTGGACAAATTCCATTTTGATTCCTTAATAGGGCCGCAAAAGGTAAAACAGTCCATAGTTGCCAAAAGTTAAAAAGCATGTTTAAAAAAACTGTCTAGTGAAAAATCTTAGTTTGCAGCAGATTCAGGAATGGTAATTATTACTTCCCTTAGTTTTAATAATAAAATGTAATTACGAAAACAAATTTGCAGAACTTTTTCAAAAGAGCCTGAAAGTCTTTGAAAATGACATCAAAGCCAAACTGACGTCATTATTAAGTGGTTTCTAGCTCTTTTTATTTTTTGGCAAATTTCGATTCAAAATAGCATTTTTGTATTAAAACTAGGGAAAGTAAATAATTACACGTTCTTATTTTACTGCATTAATTATTAATTAGGAATATTAATTATTCCTCACTAGCCAGTTTAGTTAGAAAAATATTTTGAAACTTTTGGGGACTGCGGGCTGTTTTGAGCCCTCTTAGCCACTTATAAGCAATAAGTAGAACAACAGGGAAATTTTTATACAAGACAGTGGAACGCAACTTTTAAATGAATATTTCGACCCTATACCAAAGGGCCGTCCTCAGCAAAACAAACGAAGCAAAAACAACATAAAAGAAACTTATATTAAAATTAGATCTTTAAAACTGAAATAAGTTTGTTAAATTTTTCAAAACAGCCCTATTATCATTGCTTCAAGGAAGTTCAACCAGGACTGGTACGCCAAGCGAATTGGAAAAAGAACAATTCATTCAAATGGAAAAAAATACTTACAGACAAGCTCTTAAAGCTAATATCACCTTCTTGGCAGCCAGCATAGAAGGTCTATCCGTAACAGGTTGGGAGGAATTATTTACTGGTTTTTTAATATAATTAGTTAAATTATTTCTAATTCAATTTGTATATAAGGCATTAAGTGAATATTCCCCCAAATCCCTATTTAAAGAAATATTACTGTTTATTCTGATTTTAATCTCAATTGCCTCTTGAACAACCTGTTTTATCCCAAAATCATTGCTAATAAGGCAAGTTTCTTCAAGAAAAGCTCGATATTTAGTCTTAGGGTGCTTATTGAAGAATCCAATGAATCAAGAATCAAGAATCCAATACTGCGCTACCATGGTTTCCTTGATGAAATAGTCAACATTTTTATGTCGTTGTATTATGAACAAATGTTGGCTGTTCGGACTGACGATGGGGGCCTGACTGAGTGGTTCGAAGTAAACTCACGTGTTCGACAGGGGTGCATCTTGCCCCCAGTACTCTTTACAATGCTCATTGACTTTATCCTTCGTACGTGCAACTTCATAGGTGGCATCCATTTGAACGAGAGTGGAACTTTATTTGATGCATACTTCACAGACAATTTAGCGCTCCGTTCTCTCTTAACTTATAGTACAGCATAACCAAGCCCTCGAAAGTAGTTGAGCTCAATTCTTTAATTTTAATCCACAACGAATCTCTATGGACTGAGTCATAAGCCTTCAATAAATTGATGAAAGCCATTGTGATTTCAGTTTGCCATTCATTGGATTCTTCAATAAGTACTCTAAGACGAAATATCGAGCCAGTACATGAACTACTTGGTCGGGAGCCACGCTGTTCGTCTCTGAGTGTGGCGTCTAGATTCAATTCAAGAGAAGTTGAAACTTCAATAACGAAAAATAGTACTTAGCAGATTAAGAAAGACATATTTAAAAATTTGACTCAAATAAACCGACTTGTGATGTTCTCCAATATTTGTAAGATCCCAAAAACCTATCACTTTACTGAAAACAGCAACCTGCCCTTAATAAACAGGATGTTCCCTTAGGAGCAAAAAATTCCGTGATTGGCCTGTAGAATAAATAAGACCAAGTTTTTAGTCTATAAATAGTCTATTCCCGGTCATGATATCGATAACTTTTAGTAAACAAAGATAATTTTCGTATAAGTAAAACCAGCTTCCCGTAAAGTTTTAGTTTCTCATAATTCTATAGATATTGGAAAATATCACAAGTCAGATTATTTGAGCAAGTTCTGAAGAAATATTTTGCGTAATCTGCGAATCAATAATTTTTTTATTTGAAGATTCAGCTTCGCTCTTTTTTTTCGTTAGATATACTTTAATTATTTTGATTAGTAGTATAAGATGGGTCTGTGATATTATATAAATGAGAAGCGTTTGAAGGACGACATGGTAAAAAGATTTCCTCATAGGGTTTCATTTACAAGAAGGTAAGTAGTATCCTATCTAGTACTTTCAATTACACATTAAAATATACATTGAAATTGCTGTTGTTTTCAATTACACATGAAAATATGCATTGGAATTGCACAAGAAAAACCCATGCTTGAGACACTGTATTTACACGTGAATATTTTGAAAGTTTGGCATACTATAATGCATGTTATGAAACTAAAGTCGAGGTTTTTTAAACTTGGCAATGTATAATGTGGTCGTACATGTTTTGAGAGTATGGTCGTAGTAATATAATGTGGTCAAACAGGTTTTTTTCTGTTTTTGTTGTCAATTGCTCAATGAATGTACGTCATGGGTTCACGTGTACATTCTTAAAAAAAAACAAAAAAACTGGTATGATATAAAGTAGTCAAACATGTTTTGGGAGCACGCACGAAATTATGTAACTCAACATCCGTTTTTTATTCATCCTTGAAACCCCGTATAAAATGTTCATGCATTGGAATTTAATTAAATTTTTTAATTTATTTCCAGATAAAAAGCATTTACCAGTAAATTCAAATTTCAGGGGGACTTAGCCCCCCTCCCCTCCAACAATACAAAACTTGAAATATAATGAGTATATTCGATAGAAAACGCTAAGTATGCTTTTTTCTAGTATGTAAATAAAATCTCTCCTCCACAGCTATGTTTACAAGTTTTAATTGTTTTGAAACACTTCTTTTTCGTTTAAAAATGTCCATTTTCCAATCGTGCGTTTAGAATGTGCTGTCATAAAACCATTTGTGTTTAACCTGTTACCAAAGAGGGGATGATTTCAAAACAACATTTGGCATACGCCTTATCTGAATTAAGAAAACAAACGAAAAGACCGGCTTTGTCTAATTCTAGCCGGAAACTCAGAATTGATAGGGGGCAAGATCAAAAAAGGGGTAATTAGTGATTGGATAATTTTTTAACGTGAAATCTCTGAATAAAATATTTTTGGAGAAATTATTTAATAGGTATAGTTTATTTATTCTAAAGATAATGACATTGGCCTCAACAGCAAATCATTTTAATACTTTTCCACAGGGGATTTCCACTAGGTATGTTAAGATTCGAGCTAATTCTTGTAGGCTACCTTTTAAAATAGCTTTACGGTGCACGAGGGTTCAGTTAAAGGGGGTACAGTTACATGGGGGTTTAGTTAAATGGGATCGAGTTGCACGAGGGTTCAGTAGCACGAGGGTTCAGTAGCACGGGGGTTCAGTTGTACGGGGTTTCGGTTATACAGGGGTTCAGTTACATGGGGGGTTCAGTTGCACGGGGGTTTAGTTAAATGGGGCTTGAGTTGCACGGGAGTTGAGTTGCACGAGAGTTCAGTTGAACAGGGGTTCAGTTACATGCGGATTCAGTTACACGGGGCTTAGTTAAATGTGATTGAGTTGCATAGTCTCGTTGGAAAAAATTGGAGTTCATACTTAAACAGTTCTATTAAGAGCTATTGCTATGGAAATGGCTCATTTTTGAATCGAAACTATGCTTTTCTGACTGAAGATACACATTTGGATCAGAAAATGTGAAAATATACACAATTGAATTAGAGAAGTGTGTTTTGACGATATTTTCTATAATTTCGTCTGAAAAATAGGAGTTCACGCGTAAAAAGTTCTATTAAGAGCTATTTTTTATGGAAATGGTTCATTTTTGAACCAAAACTAGACTTTTCTGACTGAAGATATACATTATAATCAGAGAAATGTGTTTTGATAGTGTTTTCTATATTTTCGTTGGAAAAAATTGGAGTTCATACTTAAACAGTTCTACTAAGAGCTATTTTTATGGAAATGGTTTTATGAGGGCTGGCGTATCTGATGAAATAATTTAGGTCCTATGATCAATTTAATTTATTTTTTAATTCAGTAGGTTTTCAGTAAGGACACTCGATATCCTAAAAGTGTTTGATTTAAACTTTTACCTTGAGCATCTATGCTGTTAGCAGAATTTCAAAAAGGAACGTTTATGAGTGCTGGCGTATCTGATGAAATAACTTAGGTCGTATGATCAATTTAATTTATTTTTTAATTCAGTAGTTTTTCAGTAAGGACACTCGATATCCTAAAAGTGTTTGATTCAAACTTTTACCTTGAGCATCTATGTTGTTAGCAGAATTTCAAAAAGGATCGTTTATGAGTGCTGGTGTATCTGATGAAATAATTTAGGTCGTATGAACAATTTAATTTATTTTTTAATTCAGTAGTTTTTCAGTAAGGACAGTCGATATCCTAAAAGTGTTTGATTCAAACTTTTACCTTGAGCATCTATGTTGTTAGCAGAATTTCAAAAAGGATCGCTTATGAGTGCTGGCGTATCTGATGAAATAATTTAGGTCGTATGATCAATTTAATTTATTTTTTAATTCAGTAGTTTTTTTCAGTAAGGACACTCGATATCCTAAAAGTGTTTGATTCAAACTTTTACCTTGAGAATCGATGTTGTTGGGTCCCAGTCCACCAGCCCTAATGGTTGAAATCCGCTAGCTCAGAAGTGGGGTCTTAGTCCACCAGCCTGAATGGTTGAAATTCACTAGCTCAGAATTGGGGTCTTAGTCCACCAGCCTGAATGGTTGAAATTCACTAGCTCAGGATTGGGGCCTTAGTCCACCAGCCTGAATGGTGGAAATTCACTAGCTCAGAATTGGAGTCTTAGTCCACCAGCCTGAATGGTTGAAATTCACTAGCTCAGAATTGGGGTCTTAGTCCACCACCCTGAATGGTTGAAATTCACTAGCTCAGAAATGGGGTATTAGTCCACCAGCCTGAATGGTGGAAATTAACTAGCTCAGAATTGGGGTCTTAGTCCACCAGCCTGAATGGTTGAAATTCACTAGCTCAGAATTGGGGTCTTAGTAAATGTTCAGATTGGAGCGCTGGGGTCCGACTATCTGGGAATTATTTGTCAAGGCCTGAATGCTAAGCGATGGACATGAGCTCGATTGGGATCCCCATTGTGAAAATGGAAAACAAAAAACAAAAATATATTGTCGGTATGTGTGTAGAGCATGGCATGGTTACCGCTAGGGTAACAGTCTAACCGTTGACGGTTTTAGGTATCCGTGAATAAGTTCTAAGGCGAGAGTGGAAGTTGGGACAAATTTTTGGAGGTGCCCACCTCACCTGCCCAGAGTCTCAGGCAAGTGACCCTAAATTTGAAAAAGTGGAAATTGGCTCAGATTTTCTAAACTGAGCTGAGACAATGAATAAATACTATTGGGAAAGTGATTGGAGACGCTGGGCATCCGTGAACAAGTGCTAAATTGAGAGAGGAATTTGGGACAATATTTGGGGGCGCCCACCTGCCCAGAGTCTCCGGCAAGTGAGCCAAAAATTTAAAAAACACACAATTATTTTTTCTGTTCAATTATTTTCAGTGTAAGCCAATATAATTACCTCATTCTTTTATTCTATCTTAACTTGTAGGAATAGGACTTCTAGAATAAGGATTCTTTCCCTCGACTAAATCAGTTTTTTCATGTAAAATGGTGAACAAAAGACTATTAATTCTCCGTATTCTTCTTCTTCATCTTCTTATCTAGCTAAACGTTGCGCTGTGTTTGTCACACCAACTAGTAAATATTTATCGGACTTTTATTTTTTCTGTTCAATTATTTTCAGTGTAAGCCGATATAACGCTAGGGGGAGTAAAAATGGTAGTTATTTAGTGCCCGGTAAACAGGTGACTTGATATACTTCATTAGAAGTAGGTTATTGCTAATGATACCTCCTCGACAGATATGTTTATGGCTCTAACAATTTTACTCTATGCTTGCCCAGAGACACGATGTGGCTTTCCCACTATTGCTCTATGGCTGGTTATCGACACTACCTAGTTTATTGCATGTATTAAATCAGTATTTTTTACACAGTGGAACGATAAACACATAACTAATATCTCTAAAAAAGTGAAGATGGAGCATTTTAATAAAGTGTGTTCACATAACAAGGTTATTGTAGCATTGAATGCCAAAATGGATAAGTATTTAAACTATGAAACAAGTACAAGTGGAAGCACTATTGGAAATGTATGCATGCATTGTCATGAAAGTAAGGAATTAAATTTCTTTGGAATACCGAAAAAATTCAACTCTTATGTTGGTGGATATGCAAGATTGAGATCTCCAAAGATGATTGCACTCAAAGAGAATGCCAACATAAAAATAATCGTTGATGATAGAGGACAACTCCTTGTTACTGTTGCAGGTAACACATTACCTACTGATACATCCAATCGTCACCTTTCGGGTATTAGCATTCAACGGAAGATCAATAAAAGAAAGGCCTACTCTTCTACTAATATCGTAAACCATATCTTGTCTACGTGCCGAAACTGTTACCTGTGTAAAAATAATGTGATAATAGACAGTGAAATTGCCAGAAAAATAAAAATGGCATTGTCAGAAAATATCATTATGGAATATAAAGATGAATCGATGAAAAACAAAGCACCAGAAAACGTTACCACCATTGATCAAACAGTCAATGAACCAAATAATACCATGGATGAAAAGCATATTGAGCCTGTTGATGAGACACCAGTAAAAATTGTGTATGACTCAAAATGGAATAATGATTATTCTACTGATTACGAACTAAGAGAAGACAATAGCTATAATATCAAGAGAGAACATGGTGAACTATTTTTTGGAACAGATTCAAAATGTCCAAAGTTAATCATTGATATTAATAATGTATCATAATATATTTTTTTGTATTAATATTCTACATAGCATTATTTCATTAAAAATATATTATGCATTACATTGTTATGTGTTCATTATTTTTAGAGTAAGCTAGCATATCAAACGTATAGAATGTCTAATAAAACGTCGGAGATGTAAGAAAAGGAATTTGCATACATCTATTGTCAGACACATGGGATAACATTGACAAAATCTTGGTATCAGAATGAATAAATTATTTATCAACATCCGTTATTGGATATGTCATTATGAAAAAATTGTAAGTAAGTAAGTAACAAACTCTTTCTTGAATTCACCTCTTGGATACACAATACAGAAATTTAATTAAGGAAATTATGAAAAAAATTGTAAGTAAGTAACAAACTCTTTCTTGAAGTCACCTCTTGGATACACAATGCAGAAATTTCATTTAAGAAATTATCAAAAATTGTAAGTAAGTAGCAAATTCTTTCTTGAATTCGCCTCATGGATAAATAAAAAAGACATTTCATTCAAGAAATTATGACAAAATTCTAAATAAGTAACAAACCCTTTCTTGAATTCGCCATTGGGTTGCACAATACAGAAATTTAATTCAGGAAACTATGAAAAACATTGCAAACAAACTCTTTCTTGAACTCGCTTTCTGGACAGACAATACAGCAATTTCACTCAAGAAGTTATGAAAAAATTGTAAGTAAGTAGCAAACTGTTTCTTGAATTCTTCTCCTGGATGCACAATACAGATATTTCATTCAAGAAATTATAAAAAAATTGTAAGTAAGTAACAAAATCTTTCTTGAATACACCTCTTGGATACCCAATACGGAAATTTCATTCAAGAAATTATGAGAAAATTCTAAGTAAGTAACAATCTCTTTCTTGAAGTCCCCTCTTGGATACGCAATACGATACGGAAATTTCATTCAAGAAATTATGAGAAAATTCCAGGTAAGTAACAATCTCTTTCTTAAAGTCCCCTCTTGGATACACAATACGAATATTTTATTCAAGAAATTATAAAAAAAGGGAAAGTAAGTAACAAACTCATTATTGATTTCACCTCTTGGATACAAAAAAAAGACATTTCATTCAAGAAATTATGACAAAATTCTAAGTAAGTAAAAAACTCATTCTTGAATTCGCCGTTTGCATGCACAATACAGAAATTTCATTCTATGGGACCTCTACACGTGATTAAACACGTTTTGAAACTACATGCTATTTGCTTGCCTTTCCTCGGTACCTTTCCAAACGAGCGGGGATTCCCCACTGGTTCCTACACATTGCAAAAACAAGGTAAAATTTGAATCAAACACTTTTAGGATATCGAGTGTCCTTACCAAAAGTCGACAGGAATGCCCCCCTCCGGCGAAAAAATTGTAAGTAAGTAAGTAAGTAACAAATTCTTTCTTGAAGTCACCTCTTGGATACACAATACAGAAATTTCATTAAAGAAATTATTAAGAAAATTGTAAGTAAGTAGCAAATTCTTTCTTGAATTCACCTGCTGGATAAACAAAAAGACATTTCGTTCAAGAAATTATGACAAAATTCTAAGTAAGTAACATTTATTCTTTTCACACTCTTGGATATACAATACGGAAATTTCGTTCAATAAACTATGAAGAAATTGTAAGCAAGTAACAAACTCTTTCCTGAAGTCACCTCTTGGATACACAATGCAGAAACTTTATTTAAGAAACTATGAAAAAATTGTAAGTAAGTAAGTAACAAATTATTTCTTGAATTCGCCTATTGGAAAAACAAAAAAGTCACTTCATTCAAGAAATTATGACAAAATTCTAAATAAGTAACAAACCCTTTCTTGAATTCACCATTGGGTTGCACAATACAGAAATTTAATTCAGGAAACTATGAAAAACATTGCAAACAAACTCTTTCTTGAACGCGCTTTCTGGACAGACAATACAGCAATTTCACTCAAGAAATTATAAAAAATTGAAAGTAAGTAGCAAACTGTTTCTTGAATTCTCCTCCTGGATGCACAATACAGATATTTCATTCAAGAAATTATAAAAAAAATTGTAAGTAAGTAACAAACTCTTTCTTGAACACACCTCTTGGATACCCAATACGGAAATTTCATTCAAGAAATTATGAGAAAATTCTAAGTAAGTAACAATCTCTTTCTTGAAGTCCCCTCTTGGATACGCAATACGATACGGAAATTTCATTCAAGAAATTATGAGAAAATTCCAGGTAAGTAACAATCTCTTTCTTGAACTCCCTTCTTGGATACACAATACGGATATTTTATTCAAGAAATTATAAAAAAAAGGAAAGTAAGTAACAAACTCATTATTGATTTCACCTCTTGGATACAAAATAAAAGACATTTCATTCAAGAGATTATGACAAAATTCTAAGAAAGTAAAAAACTCATTCTTGAATTCACTGTTTGCATGCACAATACAGAAATTTCATTCTATGGGACTTCTACACGTGATTAAACACGTTTTGAAACTACATTTATTCAAGAAATTATGAAAAAATCGCAAATAAGTAACAAACTTTCTTGAATTCCCCATTTGGATGCACAATACAGAAATTTAATTCAAGAAATTATGGAAAAAAATTTAAGTAAGTAAGTAACAAACTCTATGCTTTTTCTGCATCAATTGTCGGATATGTTGAATAATATATGCAAATCGACATAGCTTTATTTCACTTTTTAAGGTTAATTTAGACGAGGTTACGTGCGCGCACGTAACCTCGTAATAATTTATCATAATTTATAATTTAAGTTCATAATTTATTGAACGAAATTTTCGTATTGTATATCCAAGAGTGTGAAAAGAATAAATGTTACTTACTTAGAATTTTGTCATAATTTCTTGAACGAAATGTCTTTTTGTTTATCCAGCAGGTGAATTCAAGAAAGAATTTGCTACTTACTTACAATTTTTTTCATAATTTCTTTAATGAAATTTCTGTATTGTGTATCCAAGAGGTGACTTCAAGAAAGAATTTGTTACTTACTTACTTACTTACAATTTTTTTCGCCGGAGGGGGGCATTCCTGTCGACTTTTGGTAAGGACACTCGATATCCTAAAAGTGTTTGATTCAAACTTTTACCTTGTTTTTGCAATGTGTAGGAACCAGTGGGGAATCCCCGCTCGTTTGGAAAGGTACCAAGGAAAGGCAAGCAAATAGCATGTAGTTTCAAAACGTGTTTAATCACGCGTAGAGGTCCCATAGAATGAAATTTCTGTATTGTGCATGCAAACGGCGAATTCAAGAATGAGTTTTTTACTTACTTAGAATTTTGTCATAATTTCTTGAATGAAATGTCTTTTTTTTTGTATCCAAGAGGTGAAATCAATAATGAGTTTGTTACTTACTTTCCTTTTTTTTATAATTTCTTGAATAAAATATCCGTATTGTGTATCCAAGAGGGGACTTCAAGAAAGAGATTGTTACTTACTTAGAATTTTCTCATAATTTCTTGAATGAAATTTCCGTATTGGGTATCCAAGAGGTGTATTCAAGAAAGAGTTTGTTACTTACTTACAATTTTTTTTTATAATTTCTTGAAGGAAATATCTGTATTGTGCATCCAGGAGGAGAACTCAAGAAATAGTTTGCTACTTACTTACAATTTTTTCATAATTTCTTGAGTGAAATTGCTGTATTGTCTGTCCAGGAAGCGAGTTCAAGAAAGAGCTTGTTTGCAATGTTTTTCATAGTTTCCTGAATTAAATTTCTGTATTGTGCAACCCAATGGCGAATTCAAGAAAGGGTTTGTTACTTATTTAGAATTTTGTCATAATTTCTTGAATGAAATGTCTTTTTTATTTATCCATGAGGCGAATTCAAGAAAGAATTTGCTACTTACTTACAATTTTTGATAATTTCTTAAATGAAATTTCTGCATTGTGTATCCAAGAGGTGAATTCAAGAAAGAGTTTGTTACTTACTTACAATTTTTTCATAATTTCCTTAATTAAATTTCTGTATTGTGTATCCAAGAGGTGAATTCAAGAAAGAGTTTGTTACTTACTTACTTACAATTTTTTCATAATGACATATCCAATAACGGATGTTGATAAATAATTTATTCATTCTGATACCAAGATTTTGTCAATGTTATCCCATGTGTCTGACAATAGATGTATGCAAATTCCTTTTCTTACATCTCCGACGTTTTATTAGACATTCTAAACGTTTGATATGCTAGCTTACTCTAAAAATAATGAACACATAACAATGTGATGCATAATTTATTTTTAATGAAATAATGCTATGCAGAATATTAATACAAAAAAAATATATTATGATACATTATTAATATCAATGATTAACTTTGGACATTTTGAATCTGTTCCATAAAATAGTTCACCATGTTCTCTCTTGATATTATAGTTATTTTCTTTTCTTAGTTCGTAATCCGTAGAATAATCATTATTCCATTTTGAGTCATACACAATTTTTACTGGTGTCTCATCAACAGGCTCAATATGCTTTTCATCCTTGGTATTATTTGGTTCATTGACTGTTTGATCAATGGTGGTAACGTTTGCTGGTGCTTTGTTTTTCATCAATTCATCTTTATATTCCATAGTAATATTTTCTAACAATGCCCTTTTTATTTTTCTGGCAATTTCACTGTCTATTATCACATTATTTTTACACAGGTAACAGTTTCGGCACGTAGACAAGATATGGTTTACGATATTAGTAGAAGAGTAGGCCTTTCTTTTATTGATCTTCCGTTGAATGCTAATACCCGAAAGGTGACGATTGGATGTATCAGTAGGTAATGTGTTTCCTGCAACAGTAGCAAGGAGTTGTCCTCTATCATCAACGATTATTTTTATGTTGGCATTCTCTTTGAGTGCAATCATCTCTGGAGATCTCAATCTCGCATATCCACCAAAATAAGAGTTGAATTTTTTCAGTATTCCAAAGAAATTTAATTCCTTACTGTCATAACAATGCATGCATACATTTCCAATAGTGCTTCCACTTGTACTTGTTTCATAGTTTAAATACTTATCCATGTTGGCATTCAATGCTACAATAACCTTGTTATGTGAATACACTTTATTAAAATGCTCCATCTTCACTTTTTTAGAGATATTAGTTATGTGTTTATCGTTCCACTGTGTAAAAAATACTGATTTAATACATGCAATAAACTAGGTAGTTTCGATAACCGGCCATAGAGCAATAGTGGGAAAGCCACATCGTGTCTCTGGGCAAGCATAGAGTACAATTGTTAGAGCCATAAAAATATCTGTCGAGGAGGTATAATTAGCAAAAACCTACTTCTAATGAAGCATATCAAGTCACCTGTTTACCGGGTACTAAATAACTACCATTTTTACTCCCCCTAGAATTATATCGGCTTACACTGAAAATAATTGAACGGAAAAAATTAAAGCCCGATAAATATTTACTAGTTGGTGTGACAAACACAGTGCAACGTTTAGCTAGATAAGAAGAAGAAGAAGAAGAAGAATACGGAGAATTAATAGTCTTTTGTTCACCATTTTACATGAAAAAACTGATTTAGTCGAGGGAATGAATCCTTATTCTAGAAGTCCTATTCCTACAAGTTAAGTTAGAATAAAAGAATGAGGTAATTATATTGGCTTACACTGAAAATAATTGAACAGAAAAAATAATTGTGTGTTTTTTAAATTTTTGGCTCACTTGCCGGAGACTCTGGGCAGGTGGGCGCCCCCAAATATTGTCCCAAATTCCTCTCTCAATTTAGCACTTGTTCAATGATGCCCAGAGTCTCCAATCACTTTCCCAATAGTATCTATTCATTGTCTCAGCTCAGTTTAGAAAATCTGAGCCAATTTCCACTTTTTCAAATTTAGGGTCACTTGCCTGAGACTCTGGTCAGGTGAGGTGGGCACCTCCAAAGATTTGTCCCAACTTCCACTCTTGCCTTAGAACTTATTCACGGATACCTAAAACCGTCAACGGTTAGACTGTTACCCTAGCGGTAACCATGCCATGCTCTACACACATACCGACAATATATTTTTGTTTTTTGTTTTCCATTTTCACAATGGGGATCCCAATCGAGCTCATGTCCATCGCTTAGCATTCAGGCCTTGACAAATAAAGCCCAGATAGTCGGACCCCAACGCTCCAATCTGAACATTGACTAAGACCCCAATTCTGAGCTAGTGAATTTCAACCATTCAGGCTGGTGGACTAAGACCCCAATTCTGAGCTAGTGAATTTCCACCATTCAGGCTGGTGGACTAATACCCCAATTCTGAGCTAGTGAATTTCAACCATTCAGGGTGGTGGACTAAGACCCAAATTCTGAGCTAGTGAATTTCAACCATTCAGGCTGGTGGACTAAGACCCCACTTCTGAACTAGCGGATTTCAACCATTCTGGCTGGTTGACTGGGACCCAACAACATCGATTCTCAAGGTAAAAGTTTGAATCAAACACTTTTAGGATATCGAGTGTCCTTACTGAAAAAAACTACTTAATTAAAAAATAAATTAAATTGATCATACGACCTAAATTATTTCATCAGACATGCCAGCCCTCATAAACGATCCTTTTTGAAATTCTGCTAACAACATAGATGCTCAAGGTAAAAGTTTGAATCAAACACTTTTAGGATATCGAGTGTCCTTACTGAAAAACTACTGAATTAAAAAATAAATTAAATTGTTCATGCGACCTAAATTATTTCATCAGATGCACCAGCACTCATAAACGATCCTTTTTTGAAATTCTGCTAGCAGCATAGATGCTCAAGGTAAAAGTTTGAATCACACACTTTTAGGATATCGAGTGTCCTTATTGAAAAATACTACTGAATTAAAAAATAAATTAAATTAAATACGACCTAAATTATTTCATCAGATACGCCAGCACTGATAAACGATCCTTTTTTGAAATTCTGCTAACAACATAGATGCTCAAGGTAAAAGTTTGAATCAAACACTTTTAGGATATTGAGTATCCTTACTGAAAAAATACTGAATTAAAAAATAAATTAAATTGATCATACGACCTAAATTATTTCATCAGATACGACAGCACTCATAAACGATCCTTTTTTAAATTCTGCTAACAACATAGATGCTCAAGGTAAAAGTTTGAATCAAACACTTTTAGGATATCGAGTGTCCTTACTGAAAAACTACTGAATTAACAAATAAATTAAATTGATCATACGACCTAAATTATTTCATCAGATACGCCAGCACTGATAAACGATCCTTTTTTGAAATTCTGCTAACAGCATAGATGCTCAAGGTAAAAGTTTGAATCAAACACTTTTAGGATATCGAGTGTCCTTACTGAAAAACTACTGAATTAAAAAATAAATTAAATTGGTCATAGGACATAAATTATTTCATCAGATACGCCAGCCCTCATAAAACCATTTCCATAAAAATAGCTCTCAATAGAACTGTTTAAGTATGAACTCCAATTTTTTCCAACGAAAATATAGAAAATACTATCAAAACACATTTCTCTGATTATAATGTATATCTTCAGTCAGAAAAGTCTATTTTTGGTTCAAAAATGAACCATTTCCATAAAAATAGCTCTTAATAGATCTTTTTAAGCGTGAACTCTTATTTTTCTGACGAAATTATAGAAAATATCGTCAAAACACACTTCTCTGTTTCAATTGTATACATTTTCACATTTTCTGATCCAAATATATATCTTCAGTCAGAAAAGCATAGTTTCGATTCAGAAATGAGCCATTTCCATAGCAATAGCTCTTAATAGAACTGTTTAAGCATGAACTCCAATTTTTTCCAACGAGACTATGCTACTCAATCACATTTAACTAAACCCCGTGTAACTGAATCCGCATGTAACTGAACCCCCGTTCAACTGAACCCTCGTGCAACTCAACTCCCGTGCAACTCAAGCCCCATTTAACTAAACCCCCGTGCAACTGAACCCCCCATGTAACTGAACCCCTGTATAACCGAAACCCCATACAACTGAAACCCCGTGCTACTGAACCCTCGTGCTACTGAACCCTCGTGCAACTCGATCCCATTTAACTAAGCCCCCATGTAACTGTACCCCCTTTAACTGAACCCTCGTGCACCGTAAAGCTATTTTAAAAGGTAGCCTACAAGAATTAGCTTGAATCTTAACATACCTACTGGAAATCCCCTGTGGAAAAGTATTAAAATGATTTGCTGTTGAGGCCAATGTCATTATCTTTAGAATTTATAAACTATACCTTTTAAATAATTTCTCTGAAAATATTTTATTCAGAGATTTCACGTTAAACAATTATCCAATCACTAATTACCCCTTTTTTGATCTTTCCCCCTATCAATTCTGGCTAGAATTAGACAAAGCCCGTCTTTTCGTTTGTTTTCTTAATTCAGATAAGGCGTATGCCAAATGTTGTTTTGAAATCATCCCCTCTTTGGTAACAGGTTAAACACAAATGGTTTTATGACAGCACATTTTAAACGCACGATTGGAAAATGGACATTTTTGAACGAAAAAGAAGTGTTTCAAAACAATTAAAACTTGTAAACATAGCTGTGGAGGAGAGATTTTATTTACATAATAGAAAAAAGCATACTTAGCGTTTTCTATCGAATATACTCATTATATTTTAAAGTTTTGTATTGTTGGAGGGGAGGGGGGCTAAGTCCCCCTGAAATTTGAATTTACTGGTAAATGCTTTTTATCTGTAAATAAATTAAAAAATTTAATTAAATTCCAATGCATGAACATTTTATACGGGGTTTCAAGGATGAATAAAAAACGGATGTTGAGTTACATAATTTCGTTCGTTCTCCCAAAACATGCTTGACTACTTTATATCATACCAGTTTTTTTTTAAGAATGTACACGTGAACCCATGACGTACATTCATTGTGCAATTGACAACAAAAACAGAAAAAACCTGTTTGACCACATTATATTATTACGACCATACTCTCAAAACATGTACGACCACATTATACATTGCCAAGTTTAAAAAACCTCGACTTTAGTTTCATAACATGCATTATAGTATGCCAAACTTTCAAAATATTCACGTGTAAATACAGTGTCTCAAGCATGGGTTTTTCTTGCGCAATTCCAATATATATTTTCATGTGTAATTGAAAACAACAGCAATTTCAATGTATATTTTCATGTGTAATTGAAAGTACTAGATAGGATACTACTAAGGTACAGCAACTTTTCAAACAGTAAGGCCTTTGTAGCAGGGTTGCCAACTGCAAACGTCTAAAAATTGTGCTAATCGAGGGCAAAAAAGAGATTTTCTCAAAAACAGTGCAAATCCAAAAGTTTCTGCGCGTGTGGCTGCTGCCTTGCGGGTAACCGCTCTGAGGTATAAAAAAAAAACAGAGCGCATTTACCGTGAAAAGTGTGCAAGTTAGGGCAAAAAAGAGGTATTTTTTCTCAAAAACAGTGTAAATCCAAAAGTTTCTGTGCGTGTGGCTGCTGCCTTACGGGCAACGGCTCTGAGGTAAAAAAAAGAGCGCATTTCCCGTGAAAAGTGTTCAAGTTAGCAACCCTGTCTCTTGGGTTAATTCAATTTCTGACGAAGTTGCTAATTACTGACGTTTCCAGCGCATGAAAACTGACACACAAAAATAGTGATTTTCACTCTTCCACGTCCCCTCTAAATTCAAAAGAGTGCATTTCTAACGAAGAGTTTGCAAGACCCTGCTTGGTTGTCCCTAATCTTTTAGATAGAACAAAAAAAATGTATTTTATCCCAGACAGTTAGGCGAGGTTTGACCGAAGGCAAAACAGAGCCTGATCGCAAAAATAGAGGCTTTGGAGCCAAAATGGAGAATTGGCGAGAGTGAAGTACTTTTTGAATCTTTTTTGATTTATGAAAGACAGACGGGACGCAAAAAAAGTATACAGCAAAGCAAAAGCAGTGAAAGTAAAAAGTGTTGGAAAGCAAAATCCCACTAGGTCCTAGCATCATTTACAAAAAACATTGCTTTAAAACTTCTAAGCGTATATTTTAAAATAAGTTGTCTATTATCTATTTAACGTTTGTAAAAAAAGAAAAACTGCAAGTGAAGCTTGGTGGGTTCTATCTTGTCAAATCTATCTTATTTGACAAGGATGGAGGTGAATGTTTATTAGGATATAAATTGGGAAAACATTTTAAGACCACACTGGCTATACGTGAGGTATGACAAACAAGACAAAAAACATATAAGTAATATGATTAAATAGGTGAAAAAATGAGGGCAATATGAGCCAGTGGACAGAAATGAGGCGTAAATGACAAACGCAGAAAATTCGACAAGGACCTGCACCTAGCCGTCTTCAGTACTAAGAAGAAAAAACTAACCTTTTGAAATAAGCCCAAAAAGAGTAGAGGAAACACTGAATCAAACAAACACAAACTAAGCCAGAATAAATGAAAGACCATTTTCCAACCAGATTGGGCAAGAATTCTCTGATTAATGATTGATTTAGCTTGCCTACAGACATGATCATAGGCAGCGCAATAGCGCTGCCTAAGTAAAGAACGATGTGGGCAAAATGTTTTATTTATTTTTCCTCCATACCCATGCACTTCGTATCGAAGGAGTTGTAGTAGAAACTTCGAAAAGGACTCATTCGATTGGAAATTGGAGTGGCTAGTGCCTTTTTTAATAGTCGAAAGTGATTGGAGGGCACCTAGCCCCTCCCCACGCCCATCAGTCCCCCAAACACATCCAATCAAAATTTTGAGATAGCCATTTTGTTCAGCATAGTTGATTTCCAGATAGAAAATATGTTTTTGAGGAGGACACTCCCCCACAACCCTTAGGGTAAGGGTTATAAGGCAACTAACACCCCTTCCACGGCCACCATTTCCCGAAACACGTCCAATCAAAGTTTTGAGATAGTCATTTTGTTAAGCGTAGTTGATTTCTAGATAGAGATTATGTTTTTGGGGAGGAAACTCTCCCACAGACTACAGGGCAAGGGCTGTAAGTTATGCCCTGGGGGCATATAAGGCTTTTATAGAAGGCGCTGTCAGAGAAACTTTAATAAAGGCTCATTCGATTGTAAATTGAAAGGGCTAGTGCCTTTTTTAATAGTCGAAAGTGATTGGAGGGCACCTAGCCCCTCCCCACGCCCATCAGTCCCCCAAACACATCCAATCAAAATTTTGAGATAGCCATTTTGTTCAACGTACTTGATTTCAAGATACTAAATATGTTTTTAAGGAGGACAATCACCCACAACCCTCGGGGCAATGCTTTTAAGTTATGCCCTGAGGCCATATAAGAACGATGTTGGCACAATGTATCATTTATTATTTTTTTCATTTACCCAAAAGGGAGGTCATCCTGAAGAGGCATTATTGCTGCCTTATGTGCCGACCGGTGTGGGAAGTCCTAAGTCTAAGTAAATAATAAGAAAGTCTGTAGAGCCGTTTTTGAAAAATGTGGGGCTGAACGTCTCTTGTTAAAGATTTTAGTCCACGAAAACATATTCACTGTAATACAATTTGTATGTCTTGACAATTCGACCCTCTTTGAGCAAGAATTGATATTTTGTCTCATAAAATAGCATTACCATATTATCATTAAATCTTTATTATCGTGTGAAGGACCACTATTGCTACTTTGAAGGTTTTTATAGATTCTGTTTATCGTGATCAGCAATGAGAATTGCAATCACAAGTCATCTAGCAGCAGTGAGTCACAATCAGCAGTGAGAATTGCAATCACAAGTCATCTAGCAGCAGTGAGTCACAATCAGCAGTGAGAATTACAAGTCCCCTACTAGTTAACTTGGTAGAAATATCGCAGTAAGAGATGAAAACTCAAAGCTTATTCTCCATATTGGGACTTTCGAATTTAAAAGAGAAGGTGTCTGAAGTTTGTGAAATATCAAGTAGTTTTCCAGAAGGAAAAAGGTAAATTATTTTATCAGCCCATTAGATACTCTAAACAAAAAGAGAAATAAAACAGAACTATCCAAGCTCCAAAAGCAAACAACTTAGGGATTACGTAATGTCAAATTCGTCTAGAACAAATAATTCTGGATCTTTTTTATATTCTAAGAAGCAGTTATGGAAAGGATAACCTATAAGTCCCTAATTTTAATTTTTCCGTGGATTATTTATTTATTTTCTCTTCTTTGATTTATCTCTCAATTTTTCGTTTGACTTTCTTCTCTTCTTCTCCCTTCAATTTCTATTTCTGTCCACCCTCTTTCTCCTAGCTCTACCAACGATTTCTAATTAAAAGTTACTAACATGTTTTATTTTAGGATACACTTTTCGATCAGCTTAGGTTAAGAAATAAAAAATAGTAAATATGAAAAGGGACGAACCAGGGAAAAGAAAGTAGGGAGAAAAAAATGCTACTATCCTATTAACTTTAACAACAATTATTTGACGACAAATATTCTGGTTCTCCTAAGTTTGGTGACCTGATTGGTCGTCGAAGTCACCAGACAGACCCAGGACCTATTGCCCTGATAAAATTAATATTCTGGTGACTAATCAGTTTGAGTTTGAGCAGATTCTGGGCATTAAATACTTGAATAGGGTAATTTTTTTCAGCCGCAATCTGAAGTAAAATAAATATATTACATATTTTTACATAAACATAAATATATTATATATATATATATATATATATATATATATATATATATATATATATATATATATATATATATATATATATATATATATATATATATATATATATATATATATATATATATATATATATATAATATATAATATATATATATATATATATATATATATATATATATATATATATATATATATATATATATATATATATATAATATATATATATATATATATATATATATAATATATATATATATATATATATATATATATATATATATATAATATATATATATATATATATATATATATATATATATATATATATATATATATATATATATATATATATATATATATATATATATATTATATATTATATATATATATATATATATATATATATATATATATATATATATATATATATATATATATATATATTACCACATTTACAACTATGGTTTCTGATGTCCTTGGTCGATCAGACCTCTGGGGTGGGGACAAACAGGGGTGGCTCGAAGCACTCAGGCCAGGGGGGTGTGAACCCTCATTTAAAAGACTTGTAGATAATATTCTACGACTCGTCATTACCTACAAATTTCATAGACAATAGTGTTCTATCATGTATACTTATCTACGGGAACAAAGAAGGACAAAAATGGAACACTACATGCGCAAATACACAACTAAGAAAAGCTTAAATCTGGATTCGCCTCTTCTTCAAAATGGACCAACGCTGAACAATCTTGTTTAAGTCTACACCATCGGTGAGGTGTTTCTCACTCGCCAACAACATGAGGGAATCCAGTCGAGAATCAAGCATGGCAGTTCTCAGCCAATTCTTCACAAACTTAAGTTTGCTGAATGTTCTTTCGGCAGCTGCAACTGCAACAGGTGCAGTCGCTGCCAATTTGCAGAGACGACTGGCCTGCTTAAGCTGACGGTTCCGGCGATGTCCTTCACCAAGGACTTCTCTAAAGCAAGCAGTGCCTTGGCAAAACTGGAACAAAACTTCAAGCTCGACTTGAAGAGCAGTAGCGTCTGGAGCTCTTTCCTGGTTTGGGAAAAACTTTGTTGCTTGCTCAATATCTGCAACTGAGATACTTTTGTTCAAAGGAGGCTGGAGTAAGGTGCAAAATGGCAGAAAATCAGCAAGGGAAGCTCTGAGATTATCTCCCATCATTGTAGTCAACTTGTCAAGCAAGATTCTGAAATGTTGTCTGTAGATCTGATGCATTGAGATATCGGCTTGACTTTGAGCTTGGCTGTCATAACGAGATGGTCCAAGTCTCCGACGATGGTGTCTGATGAAATCAGCCTCTGGGTCCACTTCCATCCTTTTGGCAAACTGTGCTGCACTGTCAATTAAACTGTTCATTTCCTCACAAGATATTCTTTCAAAAAGTTTCGTCGTAGCGTCTAGCATCTCAATTGCGTCGATGATGTTCATCTCCTCTTCTTCAAGCTTTTCTGTTGCAATCCTGGCCTTTTACATGATATTTTTCATAGACATGAGGCAGGCAATAAAATCGAAGTTGAGAATCCTTTTCATGAGGCCGCTGGCTTGTGCTTTCGTCTTCGTATCGGCGTTCTTCATCTGTTTTATTTCGTCAAGGGCTGAGACTATTGCTTCAAACGAAGTAACCACTGCTTGTATGGTTTCAGCCCTTGCGGTCCACCGGGTCCAAGATAAGTTTCGAAGATTAAGGCTATTTTCAACCGAAGAGAATTTTTCTTTAAGGGCGGCAAAACGCTTTGTAGATGAAGAGAAGAACACATACATTTCTTCGAGGATATTGAAAAGCTCGGCTATCGAGAGAGATGAATTGCAGCTATGCTCTATCACGGTGTTTAGTCTGTGGGCCTGGCAGGGTATATAAGGCACAGGGTGACTGAGAAGTTCCGATACTTTCTGCTGGGCTCCATTAAACTGACCAGACATTGCACTTGCATAGTCATACGACTGAAAAGCTAGTTTATCCAGCGGAATTCCTCTCCTTGTCAGTGTTCCTATTATACTTTCTGCCATACCCTGACCAGTTTTGTCATTTGCCTCGCTAACATCTAGTAGTCTCTCTCTAGGCCTCCCTTCCGAGCTGATGGTGCGGATTAAGACTGCAAGCTTATCAGAATGTGAAGCATCGGGTGTCGTATCCGCCATCACAGAATACAATTCTGAATCCAGGACTTCGTCAAGGATCTTCTCCCTGACTTCTGCTGAAAGCAATTCAATAAACTCATTCTGGGACATTTTGTGTAGATAGGTACCTTTGTATGGTCTATACAGAGAATCATTTAACCAAGCTTCAAGAGCAGGCACATATCTCGCTAGAAGTTGAACAAATTGAACAAAGTTGCCGTCTTGTTCTTCCGTTCTTCTAAATGGAATGCCTTGTCTCGCTAGGGTTCTTGCAACGTCCAAAAGAATTGTCACAATTTTTCTGTTTGTCTCTTTATCTTTTGCTTGCTGCAAAAGCTTAGCTCGAGTTCTTTTATCAAGTAAGAAATCAACATGACCATTACTGCTGACGAAGTGACAATAATCCGACAAAGCTGCTTTGTGTGACCCGGAAAAGAAGTGACAAGCCGGTTTTCCTTTCTTTGCTTTTCCTTGGCTCTTCATTTTGTGCCATTGCCGCACACCGTCTTCCACCCAAGCGTTTTCGGACTGGTCTCGTCCCGGACCACTAGGGAAAAGCGAGCAAACGAAGCAGAAGGCAGCATCTTTCTCGATACTGTACTCTAAGAACTGGTAATCTTCATACCAGCCGGGGTGAAAACGACACTGTTTCTTTTTTGATATTGACGGATCAGCAGGGAACACACTCAGCTTTGGTTGATTAGGACCACATGAAATCAGGTATTTCCTTTGATTTTCGCTAGAGATTGGCTTCCTTATTCCAAGATCCTTGTGTACTACACTTTCAGAGTCGTCACTGTGATTTTCGACAACAACTCCACTAGTTGCCGAAATGTTAAGAAGTTCTTCAGTGCAATCGACTGTTAGTTCCTTGCACAGCTCAAGATTGTATTTCCACCAAGATATCTCTTGCATTCAACGCAGGATTTTCCCGGACGGTCTTAACTATGTCATTGGAACCAGCAACTACTGATATAATATACTCCAGCTTGGCGACACATGAAAAGAGTTTCATGCTGTGTCTTTGATCGGAGACCTCTTGCCCTATATCTGACTCCTTCTCATCATTTGTGTTGACCGATGGCATGAAGTCTTCTCCGGTTTCAAATTTATCTCTCGTTTCTGTCGCTAGGTGTTCTGTCAAGGTCGGTGTTCTAACGCCAAGTGTTTCCTTGGTAATTGTAACATGAATTTCCTGAAACAAAATTGTCAGTAAACACAATTTCGCCGGAGACCTCCCCGAAAACCGGTTTTGGCCGTATTCTGGGTGAACTACTTGTCTGGTAAGAAATGAAGCTGAAAAACGGATTCAGTATAACTCCTTACCCCTATATCGACCCTCTAATCAGCTTCAGGAACAACTTTTACCTTCTTCCAAACCGGTTTCCGGGCGAACTCAATGTTCCGGCGTCAAAATAAATTTCAGGTTTGGACTCAGCATGTCTACTTACCCCTATGTCGACCCTATAATAAGCTTCAGGAACAACTTTTACCTTCCGCCAAATTACCGGTTTTGGCTTTCCGGGCGAACTGCTTGTCCGGTAAGAAAATGAAGCTGAAAAACGGATTCAGAATGTCTCCTTACCCCTATATCGACCCTCTAATCAGCTTCAGGAACAACTTTTACCTTCTTCCAAACCGGATTCCGGGCGAACTGCTTGTCCGGTCAGAAAATGAAGCCAAAAAACGGATTCAGAATGTCTCCTTACCCCTATGTCGACCCTCTAATCAGCTTCAGGAACATCCTCCAAATTTCCGGTTTTGGCCGGATTCCGGGCGAACCAATTGTCCGGCGTCAAAATAAATTTCAGCTTTTTATTCAGCATTTCTACTTACCCCTAAAGTGACTATCTCATTGGCATTTAAACAATATTTGTTCGCCCTTTAACTTGAAACCCCCTCCCTCACACCCAAATATAGAGCTAGGGAGCCCATCTACGAACTTGACCTTTACTTTGACCAAAAGGCACCAAGTTTGAACAAAATATCTCAACCCCTTCGAGAGTTATAGTGCTAACAGACGGACAGACGGACAAATTGGTATCCGTCACTTACGTTTTGGGATCCCAAAAAAACGTCCACGGCTAAAATATTATAATATTCTTTCAAAGCGGATTAATTTAAGACCACGAAATTTTGTAGTGTGTCCTTTCTTCTTTTTGTGCTATATTTTATTGGCTTATTTGTGGGCTGTATCAGTTGATCTCTCGTTTATTTTCATGTTTGTGAAATAACTCCTTGATCAGGCTTTTCTGCGATATTTGGTTGATTGATTTTTTTTATCTGTCTTATTGGTTTTATCAAAGCATCAGACCCGCCTTATCTTACTTACGTCAGACTCCGAGATTTCGAACTTCTTAGGCCATTCTTATCCACCCTAACGGAACTACACTGATTTTTACATTCTCCTTGTTTGACTCTTTTCGAGCCAGGTTAGGCTTCCGGTTTTTGTGATCCTAAAACGTTAGTGACGGATACCTAGCAAGGGATTGAGATATTTTGTTCAAAATTGGTGTGAGAATCCTTTGGGTCAAAGCACAGGTCAAGTTCGTAAATGCCAAAACCGGGAATTTGGTAGAATTAAAGTTTATTTCTAAAGTCGATTAGAGATTCGATATAGGGATAAGGAGAAGTGCTGAATTCATTTTTGAACTTTATTTCTTTGACGGACAAGCAGTTCACCCGGAATCCGGCCAAAACCAGAAATTGGCTATAGATAAAAGTTTCTTTTGAAGTCGATTAGAGATTCGAGTTCGGAGTAAAAATAAATACTGAATCCGTATTAGCTAAACTTTTTTTTTTCACTGGACAAGGACTTCGTATGGAATCCAGGAATCCGGAAATTTGATAAAAAGCTAAATTTAATTCTGAAGTCGTATAGAGCTTTGATTTGGATTGCGATGCAGAAGTAAATTTTCAGGCAGTTATTAGGGATAAATGTTAACATGTTTACGGTGTCTGGCGATGATTGGAAATCTACAAGACCCGATTGTCTGGACAAAGAAGTCTAATAAATATTCCACTTTTTGGATCCCATTGAAACCTTTGGTCTGCTTAACTACGAGGAGACAGTTAATCAGAAATACCTGGTTTTCAAGTTTTCCGCAGTAAATACAGAAAGTACTGCTACTACTGCAACCTTTGCTTTAAACGACCTAGGATCACTAATGTACGAGGCCAGCCCAGGACATGTATATTTTGAGGGAAACGGTGAACATCCTACGCAACTGGTCCCACATCCGCTTTTTCATGCCTATAAGACTGTTCCTAAATATTCGATGCAAAATCTTAAAATTTTGGGATCCCAAACGTAAGTGACGGGATATCTATGACTTTGTATAATTTGTCCGTCTGTATGCATGATAACTCTTGAAGGGGTAGGCCTATAGATGTTTTGGTCAAACTTGGTGTGAGGATTCTTTGGGTCAAAGTACAGGTCAGTTTCGTAGATGGGCTATGTAGCTCTATATCTAGGGGTGGGGGTTAGTTAAAGATATTTTAAAAGTAAATAACATAGTCGATTTAGAGGTGTAAGGAGACATGCTGAATCCATATCTGAAACTAATTTTCTCGCTGGACAAACAGTTCGCCGGAAATCCAGCCAAAACCGGAAAAATGATCAACAGTAAAAGTTGTATCTGCAGTTGATTAGAGGTTCGATGTAGGGGTAAGGACACATACTGAATTCGTTTTTGACCGTTATTTTCTTCCCGGACAAGAATTTAGCCCGGAATGCGTCCGAAACTGGAAATCAGGAAGAAATAAAAATGTGTCTGCAAGTCGATTACAGATTCGGTTCAGGGGTAAAGATACATGCTAAATCTGTATCTGAATTTTTTTTGGGCCGGACAAGTAGTTCGCTCCGAATCCTGCCAAAACCGGAAATTTGGTAAAACGGAAACAAAATCCGAAGTATAAGGGGTAAGGAGACATACTGCATTCGTTTTTAACCGGAAATTTAGCGTACTAGAAATAAAAGTTTGTTATGAAGTCGATTCGAAATAGAGTAAAATTGCATACTGAATCCATACTTGCTCATCCGTCACTTTATATTTTTGCCGGACAATTAGCTTGCCCGGAATCCGGCCAAAATTGGTAAAAATATTTTTCTGATCTTAATTAGAGTTTCGATATAGGGGTAATGAAACACGCTGAATCTGTTTTTGAACTTTATTTTCCTGCCGGACAAGTAGTTCCCACGGAATTGCTAAAATCGGGAATTCAGTAAAAGTAAAAGATTTTTCTAAATTCAATTGTCAACTGGAGATGATATTTAGGCGTAAACATAACTGCTGAATCCATATCTGAACTTGGTCTTCTCAGCGGAATTGCCGTTTGGTCGTAATATGTCGAAAACCCTACTTCGGTATAATTTTTTTTTTAATTTTCAAGCGGTTGATTAGGGTAACATGCTTACAGGTCTGGCGAAGACCGGAAATCTACAAACCCGATTGTCTGGACCAAGAAGTCCAATAAACATTCCATTTTTGGGATCCCATCGAAATCTTTGGTCTTGTCTTTACTTCGACAATACACCTATTTTTTATTTTTTTTTTAAATCCCACCTCCTCTCCTCTCAGTGACAACAAATTTACTTTAAGCAACAAATCTAATTCTTAACTTTTATGCGTCACCTACACTTTTTTAAATATCAATTAGCAGCCGAACTGGACACACAATAAGTCACCATACACAACCTAAGACTTTTCCATTATAAAAAAACTTGCCTTAACCGTAGAAAAGGGTGTCGTTAGTAGTGATAGTATAAGCACTTTCAAAAATACATGAAAAAATACATTGAATTTCACAAAAAGTAGTCTAACCGGTACATTAAGCTACCAAGGACAGTCACACCTTACTGGGGTGCGGTCATCACGATAACTTGATTGTTAATTTTCTTAAGTGCTGATTTCAAGCGTACATTCAAGCGTACACTCACGCCTACAAGAATATGCTCAAAAGTGTAATAGATGTGAAGCGTACATGAAAAAATACATTGAATTGCTGCTTATTTGAACGGTACATTCAACCATACATTCACGCCAACAAGAAAATGGTACATTAAGTTACCAAGGACAGTCACACCTTAAGTGGACAAGTATGTTTTGAAACTAGTCAAGGCTTTATAAGATAATTAGAGTGTTTTTTGTTATTGATATGAATTGCACAAGAATGTGTCGTTTGACGTAGACATTTTAAAAAGCGATCTTTAGCTATAAAGTGAGCAAGCATGTTTCTCTACACCTTTTCAAAGAGAGTGAGTATCTTCTCACATGGCCTTCCGATGTTATTCTATGGGACCTCTACACGTGGTTAATTGCCTTAACTCGAGAGTAGTTTGTTATTAAAAAGAATTGGATGTTACAATCAGAATTGTTTGATTGACATTTGCAAAAAGGGGTAAGGGATTCGCGAAATGGACTATACGAAGGATCTTATTTGAATAATAGGGAAAAAGAGCTAAATAACATTTGCGAATAGAAGATGGAGAAAAAAAAGAAAAAAAAGGGTTAAAGTGATTAGCAGTTAAGGTAACCCTGAAGAGCATGTTAATTCATACCTTATTTATTATAAATTTGGAACAATATCAATCTTTGGAAACGGTTAACGATGATAAAATGGTCTTATGACTTGACCTAGCTTCAACAGAAGTTTAGGATAGTAGCGGTGACAATTGAGAGATAAGGAGCAATTGCCCCCTATTTTTGAAAAATACCTTTTTGTGGCATTTATATTTTTAAAAAATACCAAGTTCAATATTCGAAGCTATCTTCAGCAGGAGCTTAGGACAAAAGCGGCGACAATTGAGAGATGGAGATTATTTGCACCCTATTTTTTGAAAAACACCTTTTTGTGGTATTTTACTTTTAAAAAGTTCAATATTCGAAGCTAGCTTCAGCAGAAGCTTAGGATAGTAGCGGTGACAATTGAGATATAAGGAGCAATTGCCCCCTATTTTTGAAAAAAATACCTTTTTGTGGCATTTATACTTTTAAAAAATACAAAGTTCAATATTCGAAGCTATCTTCAGCAGGAGCTTAGGACAAAAGCGGTGGCAATTGAGAGATAGAGATTAATTGCCACCCTAGTTTTTGAAAAATACCTTTTTGTGATATTTTACTTTTAAAAAGTTCAATATTCGAAGCTAGCTTCAGCAGGAGCTTAAGATGGCAGAAGTGACAATTGAGAGATAGAGATTAATTGCCCCCCCAGTTTTTGAAAAAAACCTTTTTGTGATATTTTACTTTTAAAAAGTTCAATATTCGAAGCTATCTTCAGCAGGAGCCTTTGACGGCAGCGGTGACAATTGAGAGATAGAGATTAATTACCCCCTAGTTTTTGAAAATACCTTTTAGGAATATTTTACTTTTAAAAAGTTCAATATTCGAAAATATCTTCAGCAGGAGCTTAGGACGGCAGCGGTTAACATTGAGAGATAGAGATTAATTGCCCCTAGTTTTTGAAAAATACCTTTTTGGGATATTTTACTTTTAAAAAGTTCAATATTCGAAGCTATCTTCAGCAGGAGCTTAGGACGGCAGAAGTGACAATTGAGAGATAGAGATTAATTGCCCCTAGTTTTTGAAAAATACCTTTTTGGGATATTTTACTTTTAAAAAGTTCAATATTCGAAGCTATCTTCAGCAGGAGCTTAGGACGGCAGCGGTGACAATTAGAGATTGAGATTAATTGCCCCCTAGTTTTTGAAAAATACCTTTTTGTGATATTTGATGACAGAGTGGATGTCTTAGACTAGTTATAATGCTGTTGTAAACTTTCTTTGTTCACTTCTCTGTGAATTATCTACTTCTCTGTACAGTGAGACTTCTTCTCTTTAGGGCCTTATGGTAGCGTTGGCCTATTATCTGGGTTCTACCGGTGGAGGATGTCTAGAACCTCTAACCATCACATAGATTATGTTTAGAGTATAAAATGTTTATTTATACATATAATACAGTGAATGTACATATGGCGAGGACAGATACAGAATTCGAACTGACTCAAATAATCTAAATTGGTAACTTATATTCAGCACAATCTGCAGATACACATCCGGACATTTGACAGAACTGTAAACTTCTGATAAAGAGAATTCGGGTTGGGTTGTTGACCATTGAGTTTCTTCCAGATAGGAAGAAGGCTTTATTCTAAGAAGTGGGGTTGTTGATTGTTGATAATTTACAATGTTTGTATTTTAGATAGTGGGGTTATTCTGGGTTCAAGTGACCCTGGGAAGGATTATACATATGAATTTCTGACATATACTTAGAATTTTAATTATTGGTTTTAACCAAGAAAAACCTATTTCTAAAGTTTACAGATTTTCCCCATGACTTGAAATAAATTTTTTAACAAGAAATGTCTGAAAAGTAATTTTTGGGAGATGGGGCGATGACAGAGTGGATGTCGTAGACTAGTTATAGTGCTGTACTCTGGCATGAATTGCTTTTCGAAAACCCGGGTGAATTAGTTGAAAATAAAGTTTAAACAAGAAATGTCTGAAAAGTGTTTTTGGAGAGATGGGGTGATGACAGAAGGGTGTCTTAGACTAGTTATAGTTCAGTACTGTGGCACGAATTACTTTCGAAAACCCAAATGAATGACTTGAAATAAAAATTTTAACGAGAAAGGTCTGAAATTTTTTTTTGGGGGGATGGGGCGATGACAGAAGCGTGTCTTAGAGTAGCTATAGTTCTGTACTGTGGCACGAATTCCTTGTGAAAAACCAAAATGAATGACTTGAAATAAGATTTTTAACAAGAAATGTCTGAAAATTGTTTTTTTGGGGGGTGGGGGTTGAGCGATGAGAGAGTGGATGGCTTAGACTAGTGATAGTGCTGTACTGTTACACGAATTGCTTTCGAAAACCCAAATGAATGACTTGAAATAAAAATTTTAACGAGAAAGGTCTGAAATTTTTTTTTGGGGGGATGGGGCGATGACAGAAGCGTGTCTTAGAGTAGCTATAGTTCTGTACTGTGGCACGAATTCCTTGTGAAAAACCAAAATGAATGACTTGAAATAAGATTTTTAACGAGAAACGTCTGAAAAGTGTTTTTGGGGAGATGGGGCGATGACAGAAGCGTGTCTTCGAGTAGTTATAGTTCTGTACTGTGGCACATATTGCTTGTGAAAAACCAAAATGAATGACTTGAAATAGAATTTTTAACAAGAAATGTCTGAAAATGGTTTTTTTGGAGGGGGGTGGGGGGTTGGGCGATGACAGAGTGGATGTCTTAGACTAGTGATGGTGCTGTAATGTGGCACGTATTGCTTGCGAAAAACCCAAATGAATGATATGAAATAAAAATTTTAACGAGAAATTTCTGAAAAGTGTTTTTGGGGAGATGGGGCGATTACAGATGCGTGTCTTAGAGTAGTTATAGTTCTGTACTGTGGTACGAATTGATCGTGAAAAACCCAAATGAATGACTTGAAATAAAATTTTTAGCAAGAAATGTCTGAATAGTGTTTTTGGGGGGATGGGGCGATGACAGAGTGGATGTCTTAGACTAGTTATAATGCTGTACTCTGGCATAAATTGCTTGTGAAAACCCGGATGAATTACATGAAAATAAAGTTTTGACAAGAAATGTCTGAAAAGTGTTTCTGGGGAGATGGGGCGATGACAGAAGCGTGTCTTAGAGTAGTTATAGTTCTGTACTGTGGCGCGAATTGCTCGTGAAAAACCTAAATGAAAGACTTGAAAATAAAGTTTTAACAAGAAATGTCTGAAAAGTATTTTTGGGGGGATGGGGCAAGGACAGCAACGTGTCTTAGAGTATTTATAGTTCTGTACTGTTGCACGACTTCCTTTTGAAAAACCCAAATGAATGACTTGAAATAAAATTTTTAACGAGAAATGTCTGAAAATTGTTTTTGGGGGGATGGGACCATGACAGATTGGATATCTCAGACTAGTGATAGTGCTGTACTGTGGCACGAATTGTTTGCGAAAAACCCAAATGAATGACTTGAAATAAAATTTATAACAAGAAATGTCTGAAAAGTATTTTTTGGGAGATGGGGCGATGAAAAGTATTTCGCAAAAATTCAGACATTTCTTGTTAAAAATTTTATTTTAAGTCATTCATTTGGGTTTTTCGCAAGCAATTCGTGCCACAGTACAGCACTATCACTAGTCTGAGACATCCAATCTGTCATTGCCCCATTCACCCAAAAACACTATTCAGACATTTCTTGTTAAAAATTTTATTTCAAGTCATTCATTTGGGTTTTTCACGATCAATTCGTACCACAGTACAGAACTATAACTACTCTAAGACACGCTTCTGTCATCGCCCCATCTCCCCAAAAACACTTTTCAGACATTTCTCGTTAAAATTTTTATTTCAAGTCATTCATTTGGGTTTTTCGCAAGCAATATGTGCCACAGTACAGCACTATCACTAGTGTAAGACATCCACTCTTTCATCGCCCAACCCCCCCATCCCTCCAAAAAAAAACTATAACTACTCTAAGACACGCTTCTGTCATCGCCCCATCTCCCCAAAAACACTTTTCAGACGTTTCTCGTTAAAAATTTTATTTCAAGTCATTCATTTTGGTTTTTCACAAGGAATTCGTGCCACAGTACAGAACTATAACTACTCTAAGACACGCTTCTGTCATCACCCCATCCCCCCCCCCAAAAAAAAAATTTTAAGACCTTTCTCGTTAAAATTTTTATTTCAAGTCATTCATTTGGGTTTTCGAAAGCAATTCGTGTCAAAGTACAGCACTATCACTAGTCTAAGCCATCCACTCTCTCATCGCCCAGCCCCCACCCCCCAAAAAAAACAATTTTCAGACATTTCTTGTTATAAATTTTATTTCAAGTCATTCATTTGGGTTTCTCACAATCAATTCGTGCCACAGTACAGAACTATAACTGCTCTAAGACACGCTTCTGTCATCGCCCCATCTCCCCAAAAACAATTTTCAGACATTTCTCGTTAAAAATTCTATTTCGAGTCATTCTTTTGGGTTTTCGAAAGCAATTCGTGCCACAGTACTGAACTATAACTAGTCTAAGACACCCTTCTGTCATCACCCCATCTCTCCAAAAACATTTTTCAGACATTTCTTGTTAAAACTTTATTTTCAACTAATTCACCCGGGTTTTCGAAAAGCAATTCATGCCAGAGTACAGCACTATAACTAGTCAAAGACATCCACTCTGTCATCACCCCATCTCCCCAAAAATACTTTTCAGACATTTCTTGTTAAAAAATTTATTTCAAGTCATTCATTTGGGTTTTTCACAAGCAATTCGTGCCATTGTACAGCACTATCACTAGTCTGATACATCCAATCTGTCATCACCCCATCCCCCCCAAAAAAACAATTTTCAGACATTTCTTGTTAAAAATTTTATTTCAAGTCATTCATTTGGGTTTTTCAAAAGGAATTCGTGCCATGGTACAGAACTATAACTACTCTAAGACACGCTGCTGTCCTCGCCCCATCTCCCTAAAAACCCTTTTCAGACATTTCTTGTTAAAACTTTATTTTCAAGTCATTCATTTGGGTTTTTCACAAGCAATTCGTGCCACAGTACAGAAATATAACTACTCTAAGACGGCTTCTGCCATCGCCCAATCTCCCCAGAAACACTTTTCAGACATTTCTTGTCAAAACTTTACTTTCAAGTAATTCATCCGGGTTTTCGCAAGCAATTCATGCCAGAGTACAGCATTATAACTAGTCTAAGACATCCACTCTGTCATCAAATATCACAAAAAGGTATTTTTCAAAAACTAGGGGGCAATTAATCTCAATCTCTAATTGTCACCGCTGCCGTCCTAAGCTCCTGCTGAAGATAGCTTCGAATATTGAACTTTTTAAAAGTAAAATATCCCAAAAAGGTATTTTTCAAAAACTAGGGGGCAATTAATCTCTATCTCTCAATTGTCACCGCTGCCGTCCTAAGCTCCTGCTGAAGATAGCTTCGAATATTGAACTTTTGAAAAGTAAAATATCCCAAAAAGATATTTTCCAAAAACTAGGAGGCAATTAATCTCTATCTCTCAATTGTCACAGCTGCCGTCCTAAGCTCCTGCTGAAGATAGCTTCGAATATTGAACTTTTTAAAAGTAAAATATCACAAAACGGTATTTTTCAAAAACTAGGGGGCAATTAATCTCTATCTCTCAATTGCCACTACTGCCGTCATATGCTCCTACTGTAGCCAGCTTCGAATATTGAACTTTTTAAAAGTAAAATATCACAAAAAGGTATTTTTCAAAAACTATGGGGCAATTAATCTCTATCTCTCAATTGTCACCGCTGCCGTCCTAAGCTCCTGTTGAAGATAGCTTCGAATATTGAACTTTTTAAAAGTAAAATATCACAAAAAGGTATTTTTCAAAAACTGGGGGGCAATTAATCTCTATCTCTCAATTTTCACCGCTGCCGTCCTAAGCTCCTGCTGAAGCTAGCTTCGAATATTGATCTTTTTAAAAGTAAAATATCACAAAAAGGTATTTTTCAAAAACTAGGATGGCAATTAATCTCTATCTCTCAATTGTCACCGCTTTTGTCCTAAGCTCCTGCTGAAGATAGCTTCGAATATTGAACTTTGTATTTTTTAAAAGTATAAATGCCACAAAAAGGTATTTTTTCAAAAATAGGGGGCAATTGCTCCTTATATCTCAATTGTCACCGCTACTATCCTAAACTTCTGTTGAAGCTAGGTCAAGTCATAAGACCATTTTATCATCGTTAACCGTTTCCAAAGATTGATATTGTTCCAAATTTATAATAAATAAGGTATGAATTAACATGCTCTTCACGGTTACCTTAACTGCTAACCACTTTAACCCTTTTTTTTCTTTTTTTATATCCATCTTCAATTCGCAAATGTTATCTAGCTCTTTTTCCCTATTATTCAAATAAGATCGTTCGTATAGTCCATTTCGCGAATCCCTTACCCCTTTTTGCAAATGTCAATCAAACAATTCTGATTGTAACATCCAATTCTTTTTAATAACAAACTACTCTCGAGTTAAGGCAATTAACCACGTGTAGAGGTCCCATAGAATAATATTGGAAGGCCATGTGAGAAGATACTCACTCTCTTTGAAAAGGTGTAGAGAAACATGCTTGCCCACTTTATAGCTAAAGATCGCTTTTTAAAATGTCTACATCAAACGACAACATTCTTGTGCAACTCATATCAATAACAAAAACCACTCTAATTATCTTATAAAGCCTTGACTAGTTTCAAAACATGCTTGTCCACTTAAGTTGTGACTGTCCTTGGTGACTTAATGTACCGGTTTCTTGTAGGCGTGAATGTATGGTTGAATGTACCGTTCAAATCAGCAGCAATTCAACGTATTTTTTCATGTACGCTTCATATCTCTTACACTTTTGAGCATATTCTTGTAGGCGTGAATGTACGCTTGAATGTACGCTTGAAATCAGCACTTAAGACAATTACCAATCAAGTTATCGTGATGACCGCACCCCGGTAAGGTGTGACTGTCCTTGGTAACTTAATGTACCGGTTAGACTACTTTTTTGTGAAATTCAATGAATTTTTTCATGTATTTTTGAAAGTGCTTATACTATCACTACTGTCGTTCCCCCACAGGAAACTCTTCTTGCGGTGGCTATCTCTTACCAACTCATAAAACTTTTCCAAATAGTGACCGGTCATGCCCCCCCCCCCAAAAAAGGAACTAAAACAAACTATTAAATTTAATAACAGTGACAAAACCTAAAGAAAGATTTCTATCATTATAACTTTCTTTAACATAAGAAACCACCATAATATATACGCAAAAACAAAAAAAAAACATCGAAGAAAGTTATAATGATAACACTCTTTAAATTTACCTTTTCTTCTTTTCACTTTAAAAACAAATTCGGCTGCTATTTAACGACAATGCATCTTAAGACCAAGGCGAAGTACTAAATTTATGTTTGGGGACGTCTCTCCATGGGGGCGTTTGCCAAGAGGAAATTATGCTATGGGGACATCTCCACGGAAAGTTTCGCAGACAAGCCGAGTTTGTAGCTATGTTTCGCTAGAGTCGTAGCCAAAAACCTACCTCCCGACTTGAATGAGCTATTCCAGCGTCTTCAGAACCACCCCTGCCCTGGGAAACAAATTCTGGGTACATGGCCAAATCTTCCTTGTCCTTTTCAAGCGCTGTATCCACCTCAACCTCAGACTCGTTTTGTAGTCGAGCTTTTTTCACTATTCTAGATACACTTGCTTCAAAGGGGTTTCACGGGGCTCCTGTCATTGGAATTCTGATTGCTTTTACATTGTGTTTAGAAATTTCATGCCTTCTTTTCCACTCGTAGTCAAAGTTTTACCCACAGTCCATGCATGTAACCTTGTCTCTCACTTTTGGTTTATTCATGTTATCCAGTCAGACTTCACTTTAACAGCTAGCCTACAATAATGTTGACAGGCTAAATCTGAACAACCTATCTGAGACAGACACAAATTATATGCGAGTAAGAACAGGTTTTGAAACAAAGCGAGTTGCTGCCAGTCCAGTCCCTTTGGGACAAAAATTATATGCGAGTAAGAACAGGTTTTGAAACAAAGCGAGTTGCTGCCAGTCCAGTCCCTTTGGGAATCATTTCACCAGAGACCTAATGGGGTTATGAAACCTGGTTTAATTTAAACAACCTTGTCTATGAGTGAAAGTCTTTCCAAGAGTAAGAAAAACGACTCGGACTGTCACTGACTGAGATGAGCGCCCGGGACCTGGATGAGGCCAAAATAAACAACTGATACAACTTAGCAAGAGACAGGAGGGGGTGTTTCCCCCCCCTTTGAGCCACCCCTGGGGACAAAGAAAATTTTCTTGCTATTTGTATATATAAGAATAGCCTGTGTTAACACTAAAGAATGTCGTTGCACCTTTAAATAGATTATATAAAAAAAATCAACTGTAAGTAAGAAGCAACAATAAAACTTAAAACGAACAGAAATTATTACGTGTATGAAGGGGAGTTTCCCGCTCCTCAACACCTTGCTCTTTACGCTAAAGTTTTTTCTTAGAAATTTTAAAAAAGCTTCTTATTGTTCTAATTAAACGACCGTTGTGTTTCAGGAGTCATTCTTGTACAATTAGTGACAAAACCCAAACTTTAGTGTAAAGAACACCTCGCCCTTTACGCTAAAGTTTGACTCTTTTTCACAACTCTACTTTTTAAAGCAGTAAACAACTTTAGCGTAAAGAATGAGGCGTTGAGGAGAGGACAGTTCCTTTCACATAGGAATAATATTACGGAATAAAGTTGCTCCTTACTTTCAGTTAAAAAAAAAACTTATTTTTTTTTTATTTAATCATATAAACTAAGGCCGTATTTGACCATAGACAGCACTAGTTGCAACATCGAGCAGTTTGGTGTCACAGTGGAAAAATAGTGATGTATCGCATCTTCCTTATTTTATTTTTGAAATACATATGAAAGACAAAGAATGAATACTGTAGTGAAAAACTAAATCCCACTAGATATAAGCATCTTTTATAAAAAAAAGCTTCTAAGTGTAAGTTCTAAAAGAGGATCAAGTCTATTGATCATCCTTTTATTGCAGGAAAAAAGTAGTAGCACTGGCCCAAAATACGTTCAAATTTAATACGTTAAGATACGTTACAAAATACGTCAAGATACGTTTAGATACGTTAGAATCCTACAGGATACTAAGAAGTCTCGTTGTGACAGATTTTGACAAAATTGCAAATTTTCTTGACACAACTGTCCTGGTCTTCATCTAATTGATGAATTTTCTAATAGATTTTAGTCTAATTTATAGAATTTTATAATTGACAAGTTATAAATAATCACATTTGTCTGGGTAATCTTTTCGGTTACCCTTAATCTACGGAGGTGGGGGGCATGTCCAACTCATACTCCACTGTTGCTCTCAGGAGTGAGTGGTAGGCACACTATTTCCATAGATACTGGAAACTTAAAATACTTCATTTTTTAAATCTGGTATCTTTTTATCCTGAAATGCTTTTAGTATTTCTTGCAAGATAAATGGTGGCAATATTTTATCAATTTTTTTAAAATTTTCATCTCTGTTTTCTAGGGAAATTCCCTTTTTATAGCTACACCAATTGGCTCTTTCATTTTAGTAAAAGCAAAACTTTATTATTCGGTATTAAAAGGCAAATTGGTTTTTCTTGTTTGCTGTCTATCCTTTGTTAAAAAGAAAAAAAATCATTTGATATTAAACTACTAATACCTATTTAAAAATTCAAAGCCAACACCTACATTTCTGGAAGTCTTAGAAAAAAAACATTTAACTCTTTCTGTTTTGTACCGAAGATAGAGATATTTAGATATAATGAAATTAACACATCATTATAAAGTACGGAATTTTTTCTTCGATTACACGAAGTAGAATTTTTTTTCTGCAGCCCAGGAAAGGGCAGTCCCTAAAAATGTTCTAGTATACCTGCTATCAAAACGTTAAAAATCAGCTAAAAGAAAATATCATTTGAGAAGTTTGACAGCTTTGGGATTTCTTTCTGGTGTTGCCCGCTTTGATTAAAACCCTTATCGATACAAAGGATGTATTATTTATGTGGTTTTTAACAATTAAAATATTTTATTTTCATTTACTTTAAAGTAGCCTCTTGTTATTTTTCGAGCTTTTGACACATTCTAGATCCCCTATCAATGCTTACAAAAATTTTAAGGAAATGTCATATGAGCAATTTGGTAGCTTTGGGAGTGCGCTGTGGTGCTGGGAAAACTCGCTAATGGGTCCTTTGTCTGTGAGACGGTCAGCCGACGTTTATGCTGGCAAAGTCATTTTGAAGTTATGGAATTGCCTCAATCAAGGTGTCTTAAATGAAAACGAGTATAAGAAAACGTCATCATAAAAACATAAAATGTCATGGACGTAATGAACATAAAAAAAAGTCAACAGCGTCTTATAAGAAATTAAACGGCAAATAAAAAAGAAAAAACTACACCTCTGGTTCGAAAGCCCTGGGAGGTGTGGCCACAGCCGTGATCCATGCTTGTGCAGTAGCACACGTGACAATATCTATCGTATTGGACTTGATGAAACAGTTCGTGATAACAAACTGTAAGTGAGGAGCGACCCAGCTCAATAGTAACCGAAACTCTACAAAAACGGAATCTTGAACCTAAGGATATATCAAAAGGGTCAGAATATTATGCTGATTTCAAAAATATGAATTTTCATTAAGTTTATTTTTACGCATCAAAGGTTACGAGCCTGAGAAAATTTATCTGATTTTCGAAAAAAGGACGGAACCCCCTAAAATGTAAAAAAGAATTTTTTTTATATTTTTACATTTTAAATTTTATTATTTCATACATTTTTTTCCAGGGGTGATCGTATCGACCCATTGGTCCTATACATTGAGAGACGGCTCATTCGAGCGGAAATTAAAAGTTCTAGTTCCCTTCTTAAGTGACCGAAAAGATCGGAGGGCAGCTAGGCCCCCTCCCCCACCACTTTTTTCCCGAAATCATCCAATCAAAGTTCCAATATATCTATTTTGTTCGTCATAGTTGAAAGGCCACCGTAAACTTCATTATTCATTTTTGTTCTTCTTTACCTCAGAATTTTTTCCACACCTTTTGTTTTAGCAGTTTAGATTCATATATCATCTCATTTAATTTCTTAAGACGTCATAGATAACAAATATGTCTTTTCCAGTTTCCAGGTACAGATCACTATTCAAAATTTCGTTTAAATTTCAATGTGATTCTCACTGTCGTTTGTTCCATACCTTTTTCTTTAGCTGTCGCGATTCGGTCTTTCACTAGTTTTCTAATCACATTTATCTGTGCTTCATTTTCATCAATCAACCCCTTAAACATTTTCAATAATCTTAAATTAGAATTAGCGCCTTTGTAAAATTACGTTTTCTTATATCATTGGACCTTTAACTTTTGCCTTGGCTTGTCTTTTGCCATTATGAAAAACTTAGCGCCGAACCTTTGTTTCTTTAATAGAGGCTGATGCAGCCTCTGTTGCTTCATCAGCCTCTGCATCATCATATATATATATATATATATATATATATATATATATATATATATATATATATATATATATATATAAAATATATATATATATATATATATATATATATATATAGATATATATATATATATATATATATATATATATATATATATATATATATATATATATATATATATATATATATATATATATATATATATATATATATATATATATAGATATATATATATATATATATATATATATATATATATATATATATATATATATATATATATATATATATATATATATATATATATATATATATATATATATATATATATATATATATATATATATATATATATATATATATATATATATATATATATATATATATATATATATATATATATATATATATATATACTATTTTTATTAGTGAGCAATAATTGAGTATATGTTTATGTACATATGTTCTCGAAAATGGCCCCATATTTTTTTTCGAAAAAATTATATCTTGGGATATTCTCGCATTGAAAAAAAAAAAAAATGATCTAAATAGGTCAGAAGTCTGAGGAAATTGGTTAAGGGTCTTAATTTTCGTTTTTGTAAATGCCGTCATGTACCATGTTAGCACATCATGTAAGCATTTTTTACGACCTCATATATGGCATCATATAAACATTCTCTTACATGATGTCATGCACAGCATATATACGATTGATGAGTTTCCAGCGCAATAGTTATTAATATAATATAATGTCTGTTGGAAGGCCCAAAAAATGAAAATTTGCAGTTGTAGTTGCTATAAATGATGGTTCTTTGGAACCAACACCTGAACTATCAAACGTGACAAGATGTGGAATTCGACATCCTGAACCATTAATTTTTACAACACCAATACGGACAGCTAAAGCATAGGCCATTGCTAAATCGTCTGAAGTAATCAAAGTCCAAAAACGTGTCAAAAATGAAAATGAAGAGTAAAGACACGGGTGGTTAGAAGATATGTGAAAACGACAATTAAAGCGTGTTAAAATGTAGAGCAAAGACAAACACGGTTAGAAGACATACGACACCGAGCAAGTGAGCGAGTCAAAAATGAAGATGAAGAGCAAAGACACACGTGATTAGAAGAAAAGTGGCGCCTTGTCAAAAATTAAAATCAAGAGCAAAGACACACACAGTTAAAAGACATGCGACACCGAACGTGTGAGCAAGTCAAAAATGAAAATGAAATGCAAGTTTACACGCGGTTAGAAGAGCAGCGGCGGCTTGTCCAAAATGAGAATGAAGAGCAAAGACACGTGGTTAGAAAACATGCGACACCGAACATGTGAGCGAATCAATGAAAATCAACTTGGACAGCGAGAATCAAAACGAGTCGAAATTGAAAATGATAGCGATGATGATTGGGTTTGGGATTTTGACATGGATTAGGTCATCAATGCCTACCATAACCTTTGTTAAAAAAAACAAAGGTTCAGCGATATGTATTTCGTAATGACGAAAGATAAGTCGAGATGCAACGAAGCAAACAAATCGATAATGATAGCGATGATGAATGAATTTTGGATTTTGAAACGGATAAGGTCATCAATGCCTACCATACCTTTGAAAATCAAAAATATGGAATGGATAAATCGTTGGAAGAAAAAGAAGTTTTTGTCCCACCACCTGAAGAATTAAAAGAAACAAATGTTCGGCGATATATCTTTCATAATGACAAAAGACAAGCCAAGGAAATAAAAGAAGTTTTTGTCCCACCGCCTGAATAATTAAGAGAAATAAAGGTGGTCGTCAATGCCTTCCATACCTTTGAAAATCAATAACCTGGACAAGATAAATCGTTGGAAGAAAAAGAAGTTTTTGTCCCACCACTTGAACAATCATAGGCAGCGCAATCACGCTACCTAAGTAAAAACCGATGTTGACACAATGTATTATTTTTTTTCCATACCAAGGCACTTCGCATCGAAGGAATTGTCGTAGAAACTTCGAAAGGGCTCATTCGATTGGAAATTGGAGTGGCTTGTGCCCATTTTAATAGTCGAAAGTAATTGGAAGGCAACTAAAACCCCTTCCACTCCCACCATTTCCCGAAACACATCCAATCAAAATTTTGAGATAGCCATTATGTTCAGCATAGTTGGTTTCCAGATAGAAAATATGTTTTTAAGAAGGACACTCACCCACAACCCTCAGAGAAAAGGTTTTAAGTTATACCCTGGGGGCATATAAGAATGATGTTGGCACAATGTAATATTCATTATTTTGTTCCATAAGATCAGGGCACTTTGTATTGAAGAAGTTGTCGTAAAAACTTCGAAAAGGGCTCATTCAAATTGAAATTAAAGTGGCTTGTGCCCTTTTTAATAGTCAGAAGTATATGGAAGGCAACTAACACCCCTTCCACGCCCACCATTTCCCCAAACACATCCAATCAAAATTTTGAGATAGCCATTTTGTTCAGCGTAGTTGATTTCCAGATAGAAATTATGTCTTTGAGGAGGGCACTCCCCCACAGCCCTTAGGGCAAGTGGTTGTAATTTATGGCTTGGGGGCATATAAGGTTTTTATAGAAAGTGTTGTCGTAGAAACTTCAAAAAAGGCTGATTCGATTGGAAATTCAAAGGGCTAGTGCTCTTTTTAATAGTAGAAAGTGATTGGAGGGCAACTAAAACCCCTCTCACACTCACTTTTTCCCCAAACACATCCAATCAACATTTTAAGATAGTCATTTTGTTCAGCCAGAGCCCTCAGGGCAAGGGTTGTAAGTTATGCCCTGGGGGAGTATAAGGTTTTTATAGAAAGTGTTGTCGTACAAACTTCAAAAAGGGCTCCTTCGATTGGAAATTGAAATGGCTAGTGCCTTTTTTAGTAATCGAAAGTGATTGGAAGGCAACTAACACCCCTTTCACGCCCACCATTTCCCCAAACACATCCAATCAAAATTTTGAGATAGCCATTTTGTTCCACGCAGTTTAAAGTTCAGGAAATTACACCTTTGAGCAGGACACTCCCCCCACAGTCTCCAGAGCAAGGGTTATAAGTTATGCCCTGGGGGGCATATAAGGTTTTTATTGAAATCCTTGTCTTAGAAACTTGAAAAAGCGCTCATTCGATAGGAAGTTCAAAGGGCTAGTGTCATTTTTAATAGTCGAAAGTGATTTGAAGGCAACTAACCCCCCTCTCACGCCCCCCTTTTCCCCAAACACATACACTCAAAATTTTTAGATAGCCATTTTATTCAAAGTAGTTGAAAGTTTTGGAAATTAGGTCCTTAAGGATGACGACCCCTCCCCCCAACAGCCCCCAGGGCAAGGGTTGTAAGTTATGCCCTAGGGCAAAAAAGGTTTTTATAGAAAGCGATGTAGAAATTTCAAAAAGGGATCATTCAATTGGAAATTGAAAGGGCTAGTGCCCTTTTTAATAGTCGAATGTGATTGAAGGGCAACTAACCCCTTCTCACACCCATCATTTTCCCAAACACATCCAATCAACATTTTGAGATATCTGTTTTGTTCAACGTAGTTGAAAGTTCTGGAAATTAGGTATTTTAGGACGATAACCCCCTCAGTGCAAGGGTGGTAAGTCATGCCCTGGGGGCATATAAGGTTTATATAGTAAGTTCTTGTAAAAATTTCAAAAAAAGATCATTTGATTGGAAATTGAAATTGCCCTTTTTAAAAGTCGAAAGTGAGTGGAGACTAATTACCACCCCTCTCACGCCCACCATTTCCCCAAAAACATGCAATTAAAGTTTAGAGATAGCCATTTTGTTCAACGCAGTTTAAAGTTCTTGAAGTTATGTATTTAAGGATGACAAACCCCCCAGAGTCCTCAGGGCAAAGGTTGTAAGTTATGACCTTGGGGCATCTAAGGTTTTTATAGATAGAGTTGTCGTAAAAACTTCAAAAGGGGCTCATTCAATTGGAAATTGAGAGGGCTAATGCCCTTTTTAATAGTCGAAAGTGATTGGAGGGTAGCTAACCCCCCTCTCACGCTTACCATTCCCCCAAACACATCCCATCAAAATTTTTAGATAGCCATTTTGTTCAACGTAGTAGAAAGTTCTGGTAACTAGGTCCTTCAGGATGAAAGCCCCCCTCCAGCCCTCAGGGCAAGGGTTGTAAGTTATGCCCTGGGAGCACTAAGGTTTTTATTAAAAGCGTTGTGGTAGAAACTTCAATAGGGCTCATTTGATTAGAAACTGAAAGGGCAAGTGCTTTTTTAAATAGTTGAAAGTGATTGGAGAGCGACTAACGCCCCTCTCACGCTCACCATTTCCCCAAACACATCCAATAAAAATTTTGAGATAGCCATTTTGTTTAACGTAGTTGAAAGTTCTGGAAATTAGGTCTTAGAGAATGACAACCACCCTAACAGCCCTTAGGGTAAGGGTTGCAATTTATGCCTTGGGGGCATATAAGGTGTTTATAGAAAGCGTTGTCGTAGAAACTCAAAAAGGGCTCGTTCTATAGGAAATCGAAAAGCCTAGTGCCCTTTTTAATAGTCGAAAGTGATTGGAAACCTTGACATTTTCATAGTAAAGATCGATGTGGGTATAATGCATTATTTTTTGTTGTTGTTGCGGTTTAGACCAGGGCACTTCGTATCGAAGGAGTTGTCGTAGGAACTTCGAAAAGGGCTCATTCGATTGAAAATAGAAAAGGCTGATGCCCATCTTAATAGTCAAAAGTTATTGGAGGGCAACTAATCCCCCTCCCACGCCAACCCTTCCATTTACCCATTATGTTCAGAAACTAAATGTTGCCATAAGATTAAATCAAAATGCACTGAATTAATGTTAATTCCCAATAAGGCATCTCAGCAGTATCCCAAGAACGACTGAGGGTATTATGTTCAAACTTTTGGGGCTATTTATGCTCTTTAAATTTAACCAAATCAAAATAGCGTAAGTGTATCCAAGCTATCAAAGACAGTAAACAGATTTTTTTGCGAATGGTATCAAGTTTTCCATTTCAGGTCAACTAGAAGAGGTATGAAACTAAATTAAACACTACTATTTGTGTCCAGATTTTTAAAAGGGTGTATGTTGTTAAAAATTGCTGGAAATTTTTCTCCAGCATACAAATAGCAGGCCAAACTATAAAGTCTTAAAAAAAATGAAAAGATTTAAAGTATTATTTTTTCCCCCTGAAATGACTACGTCAATATAAATCGAACAGAATTTAATTAAAAAAAACTGTTTCCACAAAATAAGCTTCTCAAAGAAAAGTAAAGAACTCCATTAAACAATAAATGAGCAAAAGCAAAATCAAATAATCTACAAAGCGTGAAACTAACACAAATCAGCATCAATAAATAAATGAAACCCAAAACGAATAGAAATTATAATAAATAACCTAGTCAAACTCAAAATGAGCAGAAATTAACATAAGTTGGGCTCAATACTCGTATGCCTTCCCAAGGCCAGAACCTAATTTGCACTTTACTCAAAAAATACAAATGAATATGCATTGTCAGTTTAATATACATATACTGATATTTAGTATTCAAAATGTAAATATTATTTGATTTATTAAAGTTATAAAAGTAAAAAAATTTATATTTTTTTCAGTAAAAAGTGCAAATTATGTTCTGGCCTTGGGAAGGCATAGGGGATTTGAGCCCAACTTTTGTTAGTTCCTGCTATATATATATATATATATATATATATATATATATATATATATATATATATATATAATATATATATATATATATATATATATATATATATATATATATATATATATATATATATATATATTACTAATGAGTGTACTAGCCTCTTATATGATTGTGCTGTTTCTTCGCGTGGAAATCCCCTTAATCCGGTAAAGAAGAGAGTAAGACAAGGTGCTATTTCGTCACCGAAAGCATTTAATAACAGTATTGAGCCACAGGCAAAGTCACTTACGACTTATATTCTGCATGGTATTGATTTGTCTTTGATTTGCGGATGAAATACTGAACTTGAGCCAGTTTCTGCGTAGGCTAGAAGATAATTTTATTAAGTTACAACAAGAGTATGCCCTTATTGGACTCCACTTTAATGCTGAAAAGTCTGAAGTACTGCTTTTTAATTCGAAATCTGATGCTGGTCGAAGCGTCACACTTGGTGATTCTACTGTTGAGCTCACAGATGGCATTTTATATCTGGGCCTTCCTATTGGACGGTCAATACTAGAAACAAGGCCGTTACTGCTTTCTCATTTTCAGAAGTGGTTTTCTTGTACGTATAGCTGTATAGTGGCAAATAAGCGGAAGTTTGAACTGAACTTGGATGCACTGTACTAAAAGTATGCAAAGTTTTTGCTGCCTATACCACAATGGACAAGCAATGGGTATGTTACGCGCCAACACAGTGTTACCGACCCTGAAGAAGTGGCTCTGTCACAAATTGACCGATATAATTCATTTGTCAAGACCCACCCGTGGGCCGAGATTTTACAGCACTAGTCGGAATTTGTTTCTTGTTGTTGTGTTTTTTTTTATTTAGTTTTACTTTTTTGTGATACATTGAAGGGGACTTCTTATAAAAAACTCCCAGCATGTTTTTTTTTTTTTTTTTTTTTTTTCTTAGGATGATTTATTGTGAGCTAAGAGATGTTTTGCTTGGAGAGGACTTAAAAAGGTGAAGCACTTACTACATCCATCGTAATACGCAACATCGATATTCTTTTTAGACAAACAAGAATTTCTTCTAACTTCACATTCATTTTCATATGTTCGGCCATCACTACCACAAACGGGCTTGAAAATAGGATCACATGGAGAAGGGCATGAGCAGACTGGGATTCCAGCTGGGTCAAGGGAGCAGTCCTCTTGCTGACGACATGGTGAACTTAAACATGGGTTTATTCCTATAAAAATAAGAAATGAAAACCCTGTTTCATTATTGGCCAGTCATGCAAAAAATGAAAATCTAAAGAGGTAAAATAATAATGATAGTGACGAAACCAAAGTGTATGGGTAACTTATAAGAGCGGGAAGTGGTGCTAGTTTTGGCAAAAAAGAAATTATTAATGCCGTCTAGCGTCTGGCGAAACTTAGCAATTACACTAATTAAATCAATTAGCCTTACTATTACACTAAAAAATGCTAATTGTTGGCAATTTCTAGATGGCGTTGGTGGTTTTGTGGAAACTCAAGCCAGTTCCCGATTTTTCCAGATTTTGATGATTTTCCTAATGATTTTTTTTTCTAGCAGCAAAGTCTCTCGGACGGCGGGCAAAATAGAGAGAAATTTTCAAATCTGAAGAATGAAATAATTAAAAAAAAAACAACAATAAGATATTAGCTACAAGGTCCCACCATCACGCAAACTCGAAGTATCCGTAATATATATGCTTTTGTAAGGATCTGAGAAAAAATCTTTACCATAAATTTAAAAAAAATATTTATATCGTGGTGTCAGCAATAACTGTAATCTAACTCAACTTGCAACAGTAGCCGCAACCTAACTCAACTTACAGCAATAGCTGCAGCCTAGTAAAGAACAAACTCCAGCTCAAAGTATCTAAAAGTCGGTAAACGCACTTTGGAAAAAAACTGCCTAATAAGATTAAAAGTTGCCATCTGACACTGATTCAGGAATGGTAACTGTTATTTCGGCTAGTCTTGAAAGTAAAAGTTTTTCGAAAGTAACGTGAAACCCCTAAGAAAAGGCGTCAGATCAGAATGAAAAAGTGTAGGCTATTATTGGAATCAGCATGGTCAAAAACTTTGTTTAGGAGAATTACGGTCCTCCATTTTGAACAACTAGGAAAATCACTTTTTGCATGGGTAGCGCTGATGTGTCTCCTTTTTTTCTACCAGGGATTGGCAGCTTTCAGAATATCAGGGAGAGATGTTTAATGGCTCATTTAAATGCAATTGTCATATCTACGTTCTTTTTACCATCCGTACGCTTTTTGCCGTCAATTCTACCATAAGCAAGTGCCGCAAAGCACTAAAAATGACCCTTTGGGTGCCATTTCTGAAGTGGTGGGACTATCGGGCTACCCAAACATCGTAGAGAGATGTTTAATAACTCACATAAAAGCTATTGCTTATGTTTAAGTGCTTTCTATAAATTCAACCATCTGCGAGTGCCAGTTGGCACTGAAAATGCACTTTTGGTGCCATTTCTTAAGTGAAAAAGCTTGGAAGTACAAAAAGGGTACCATTGTAATCCTTATGGTCTAGAGCCCTTCACTGGAGGTTTACAATAGCCCCTCCCACATACTCCCACTCCCAGCCTCCTATGTAAGTTTCATGAATCGTTTGCTCACCAGTAGACTACTGCAACATTAGCAGGGCATCCATGCCACTACAGCATCGGTAGAGAGATGTTTACTCTCTAAAAGCTATTGCTCATATCTAAGTGCTTTCTAGCAAAGCTGTAGTTTTCGATAATCATAAAAAAAATAGGGAAAAAACATAGATTGGTTTATTTACACTAGTTTTATCGATATACGTTACATAGGCTGCGAAAAAATAATTTCTGTTTTAAGTTTCCACTCCGCTGTTTACTTCCCTCAGAATAACTTTGTATTATTTTTTCTAAATTAATTGTATAGTGAGACCATGAAAGACTTGATTGAAAGAGAACAACTTCGTTTCACGAAAGAACATGATTTTTTTTTAAACTTATGTTTGCAGATATAGAAAATTCTTATGGTGCTTTTAAACTATGCCGCAAAATCTTTCATACTAGCATAACTTAAGGCTTCACGTTACGTTACGTAACCTTGCGGAACAAATTCTGTCTACAAAGTATACAGTATGAAGTAGATTTGACCTCTACGCAGAACGCTATGTTGCGTTAGTTTTTCTTACCTATGAAAAAGTCATCATAGTAGCAATGAAATGGGATGTCTGAATGAGCTATCAAAAATTGTCCCCAATAAATTAAGAGACTTCTCCCAGAAAGCCTTTTACGTTTGACCTGAGCTTGTATATCCATCTCTATTCCAATTTTTAATTTTGAATAGTTTGCTTAAGATGCTTGTGATGATATAGATGATGAATAGGATAGTTTATTACGTTAGACTAGTGTAAAAGGATTTGTTTAAGTGTGAAAGTTTATATTAAACTTAACGTAACGTAACGCTTAGCATAAAAGTATGTACTTAGTGTGAAAGCCAATTATGTAGAGATACTGAGGACATTAAGTGACCAACAAGTAAAACTCTTTAGAGATAATATGCATATAAACTGCCGGTTTTCTCTCTCTTAGAAAACCTGGCCCATAGTAAGCTTACCATTTTGAAATATATATTTACATATGAAACTGAGTCGAGTGTAGTGTCGGCAGTAAGATCATGGAAGGTTTAAAATCTTCTTGGCGATAAGAGTATTTGCATTTTGTACTGTAGAAACAATTTCTTATAATCCGGGATAATTTAAAACCACAACAACTACTACCTCTAACAACTTAAGGTCCAGTAAGGCTTCGTATGCTCCTTCTCCCCACTAAACTCACAGCTGCACACTTTACTTGCTCCCATGAAGTTCTTACTTTTATTTAATTCTTCTGACCTCTTCACAGCTCTTTCGTGGACGTCCTATTTTTTGGGCACCAGCTGGATTCCCAACAAGAACAATTTTTACCAGACTATGGCAATTTTTATTATTTTAACGATGAATTTGATTGTTTACTTCAATTGTTGCATCACATTAGTATTAAAGGACTTGTTTAAGTGGAAAGTTAACGTAACTTGACACTTAGCGTTATAAATTGTTGTTCGTTCAAAAGTAGTCAAACTGACTTCATTAGTCAAACGTGATCTAACTTTCTCAACCTTTGATTTCTTACAGCCCTAGAAAATGGAACGAAGCCACTTTTTGTATATCCCATTGTTTAATATAGGCTTATTCAAACGAGTAATTAAAATAATCCTTTGGTAATTTCTCTGAAAAACATCTAGAACTTTCATTTTACTTTTATTACCACAACGAAGAAGGCTCTTGCTTATCAAGCATAAGCACAAATAATGAAGCATAAACGAAATAATGATATCGAACATCACGCATTATTGGCAAATAAATGGTTTTCAAATAAACGGTCAAACTAATTCAAATCAATTGTTTGCCCTTAAGTCATTCAAATGAATAAATAAAAGTCTTTTCAATGAAAACAAGGTTATTATACTTTACCCCCGCCCCCTAATGAGCAAATATATAGCCCAAATTATGTAGGGTTAGGTTAAGTTTTTTTTACCCTCACCCCTAATGTGCAAATATATAGCCCAAATTATATTACTATTGTATTTTCATTATGCGCAGGTATATTTCACTATGATAACCTCACTTCACTTCTTTAGTGTGTTTGGTTTAAATAATATGTACCGGATTATATAGAAATTAATCAAAAAACTTTTTGGACAAAATAAGTTTTTCAAAAAAAAAGTAAAGAACTCCCTTAAACCAAAAATGAACAAAAATATAATCAAATAATCTACAAGCACAAAACTACCACAAATCAATATCAATAGAAGCCCAAAACAAACAGTAATTAAAATAAGTCAAACTCAAAACGAGCAGAAATTAATCTGAGTAGGGTTCTAAACTCTATGCTTTCTAAAGGCCAGAATATAATTTGTAATTTACTAAAAAAAAATTCAAATGAATTTACTGAAAAAAAATCTGCATTGTCAGTTTAATATACATATGCTGATATTTATTCCTTAAAATCTTAATTAATTTTTGATTTCTTAAAGTTATACGAGTAAAAACATTTAAAAGATTTTTTTTTAGTAAAGTAAAAATTATATTGATGCTTGTATATTATTTGATTCTATTTTTGTTCATTTTTGGTTTAATGGAGTTCCTCCCTTTTTTTGAAAAACTTATTTTGTGCAAAAAGTTTTCTTTGATTAATTTCTGTTCGTTTTATATTAACATAGTCTTTTTCAGGGAGAAAGACAGAGCCTCTTCTGAAGTTAAACAACCATCCATTCCATAAAAACCCTTAATGCCCCCTCTACATAACTTACAACCCTTGCCCCTAATCTCTGGGGTTCGTTTCAACCCTAAAGCCTTGTTATATGATATTTAGACTATTTTGAACAGAATGGCTGTATCAAAATTTCTACTAGACGCATTTCGGGACAATATGACGTGTGTGTAGGGGTGAGAGGGTAGCTGCTCTCTGATTACTTCGACTCTTAAAGATGGCAGTAGAGCGTCTGACTACCAATCCAATGAGCCCCCTTTGAAGTTTATATGACAACACTTTCTATAAAAACCCTATATATCCCCAGGGCAAAACTTACAAACCTTGCCCTGAGGGCTGGGGGGATTTGTTATCCTCAAAGACATAATTTCCAGACCTTTCTGATAGGTTTAACAAAATGGCTATATCAAAATTTTGATTGGAAGTGTGGAGGGAGACATTTGTCCTCTGATTACTTTTGACTTATAAAAAAAGGCACTAGTCCTCTCAATTTCCAATCAAATGAGCCCTTTTTGAAGCTTCTACGACAAAACTTTCTATAAAAACGTTAAATGCCGCAAAGGCTTAACTTACGAACCTTATCTTGAGAGCTATGGGGGGAGGGTTGTCATCCTCAAAGACATAATTTCCAGACCTTTCAACAACGTTGAACAAAATGGTCATATCAAAATATTGATCGGAAATGTTTGGGGAAATGATGGGCGTGGATGGGGCAATTCTCCCTCTGATTATTTCGACTATTAAAAAGGGCAATAGCCCACTCAATTTCTATATGACAACACTTTCTATATGACATTATATGCCCCCAGGGCATAACTTACAACCTTAACCCTCAGGGCTGTGGGGGCTGTCATTTTCAAAAACATAATTTCCGGACCCTTCAACTACGTTCAACAAAATTGCTATGTCAAAATGTCGATCGGAATTGTTTGGGGAAATGATGGGTATGGGGAGGTATTCACCCTCCGATCGCTTTTGACTATTAATTAGGGCACTGCTTCTCTCAATTCCAAATAATAAAAACATTATATACCCCCAGGGCATAACTTACAATCATTCCCCTGTTGTTTTATAAAAACCTTATTTGCCTTCTGGACATCATTTACAACCTTTTCCCCTGGGGGCTCTAGGGGGTTTGTCATCCTCAAATACATAATTTCAAGAACCTTCAACTGCGTTGAACAAAATAGCTACCTCAAAACTTTGATTGAATGTGTTTGGGGAAATGGTAAGCGTGAGAGGGGGTTTAGTTGCTCTTCATTCGCTTTTGACTATTAAAAAGGGTACTAGCCCTTTCAATTTCCAATTAAATGAGCTCTTTTTGGAGTTTCTACGACAAAACTTTCTATTAAAACCATATATGTCCCCATGGCATAACTTAAAACTCTTGTCCTGAGGGTTGTGGGGGGGGGGGGTTCATCCTCAAAGAAATAATTTCCAGAACTTTCAACTACTTTGAACAAAATGAATATCTCAAAATTTTGATTGGATTTGTTTGCGGAAATGGTGGGTACGAGAGGTTAGTTGTTCTTCGATCACTTTTGACTATTAAGAAGGGCTCTAGACCTTTCAATTTCCAATCGAATGAGTCCTTTTTGAAGTTTCTACGACAACTCCTTCTATAAAAACCTCATATGCCCCAAGAGCCTAACTTACACCGTAACAGTTGGTGTGAAAGGGGGGTTAGTTGCCGTTCAATTACTTTTGACTATTAAAAAAAGGGCACTAGCCATTTCAATTTCCAATCAAATAAGCCCTTTTTGCAGTTTCTACGACAAAGCTTTCAATAAGAACCTTTTATGCCCCCAGGGCATAACTTAAAACCCTTGCCCTGAGGGCTGGGGGGGGGGTGTAATCCTTAAAAACCTAATTTCCAAAAATTTCAACTAAAAACTTTTAAAACTGGAGTGAGAGGAGGGTTGCCCTCCAATCAGTAGTGTATACACTTTTCACGGTGTCTCACTTCCTTTCAATGCTTTCCGGTTCGCTGCTTCCACTGCCTGGGATTCAAACTTATTTCTTAGAGTCATACAAAATTATCTTTGAATCTTACCGTCATGTAGTTTTCTTTAGGTTTGAGCTGGGTTTTTGAGGAGCACGAAGTTTTATCTACACGCGAGTGACCATAAGCGTATGATCATACAGTGCGTCAGTTCCTTTGTATCCATGCACGTCTAAAAGACTTTTGTGCCACCTACGGTAGATCAGATAATGATCATTGTGGTTCTCAGTTGAACCATCTTGTGGTGTCCAAGTGTATTTATGCACTGTTTTGTGATCGTAAAAATTTCCAGCAAGAACGAGATCATTACTTAACACATAGTCTACTAGTATGCGATTTGCAGTAATGTCATCAAGTCCATTCTGTCCTACAACTTCAGGACAATACTGCCTATAACTTTCTACTTTTGCATTTAAACCACCTAGAACACACACTACATCATGCTTGGGAATGTCTTTAGTAACAGCCTGTAATGCTTCGTAAAAATTGTCCTTTATATCCTTATCCGCCTCATTTGTAGGCGCATAGCACACTATCACTGAGAACTTGGAGCGTTCTGTAACGAATCAAGCTAAAATTATCCTGTCATTCACAGGTGTCCATTTGAGAACAGATCTATGAGCTTCAAGACACCCTTATTCCTACCCTTGGCCTATTATGTGGTTTATCACCGCTATAAAATAACCCATAGCCATCATGTAAATTCCTTTCCACCGAATTTCGCTTTTTTTGTCAATATTGTACTGTTTTATCTCTCTAAGTACTTGCTCAGTCTTTTATAACTGGCTTACAGTTCTCACATTCCAGAAACCAATTTTCGTTGTGTGTTTTTCAGTCAAGAATCGCGTGCGGGGACGTGGTGGGTTCGTTATCAGGGAAGAAGATTTTTCATCCGATCCTATTTTGACGTTTCCGTTGCTGGATCCTTTTTCGCCCAACTCTCTTCTTTTATCCTGGCTTGGGACGGGTTGTCAGGTCAATGAAGCCCATGACAGTCTGAGTCACCTTGAACAACTTAGCAAACTATTTCCCAAAAAATTATTTGATCTATCTTCTACATTGTCTTGTTTTAGACTTTTTGATATTCTACTATTCCTGGAAGTTTCTCTCAAATTATCATCCTGGAATCTAGTAAGGTCATAACTGTCTGGAAGATAGTTAGTTACCCTTCAGAAGCTTCAGCATATTTATATTTAACATCAATTACAGCAATCCTATATAGGCTACCCTAATATATTGTATTGATCCTCCCAGTCTTCAATAAGGTTGGCTGCTTACCATTATGTGAGTATCATGTTAAGTTATTGGCCCTTTCTATGACCAAATACTGTGCTGGCTATAATTAGACGGTAAACCTAAAAATTGGAACAGTCTATAACCGTTACTATTTTAATTTCGTACACAAAATTTACCAAGGCTAAGATACATCTTTCAACACATCTACAAATCTTGTCCCGGAAATCTTCTTGAAAATCTACCATATTATTAAATAAAAAAACAAGTTTTTTTTAAACTGAAATTAAGGAGCGACATTAAAACTTAGAACGAACAGAAATTATTCCGTATATGAAAGAGGCCGTCCCTTCCTCAACGCCTCGCTGTCTACGCTAAAGTTAGACTCTTTCTCACAACTTAAAAAAATAAAATAAAGAACTTTAGCGTAAAGAGCGAGGAGTTGAGGAGGGGACAGCCCCTTTCATGTACGGAATAATTTCTGTTCGTATTAAGTTTTAATGTCACTCCTTACTTTCAGTTAAAAAAACTTGTTTTTTTTATTTAATTTTTGAACGTTTTTGAACTAATGTAGGTTTCTATTTTAGCTCACCGTACATGAATAATTAAACCAAAATGTGCATACTTTTCCTTTTATCATTTTATCATTTCCTTCTATCATAACGTTTTTATTAGTAATATATATACATTACTTACGAGTTAACTTACGTAACGAACTTCTGTATTCATATATTCTTAAAACGTTTATTACGGGGTTCACCCCCCTAGTCAATACCTCGCTCTTTGCACTAAATTTTGAATTTTGTTCCAATTCTTTAAAAATGACCCCTTAATCACAAAGGCCGTTAATTAGAATAAATAGCTCTTATGAAAGTATTAAAAAAAACTCTGGCTTAAAGAGCGAGGTATTGACTAGGGGGTGGACCCAATCATATACGTAATAATTTCTGTTCGTTTTAAGTTTTGGCGTTGCTCCTTACTTTCAGTTGAAAACTTTTTTTTTATTTAATTTCTGATCGTTTTTTTAAATAATGCTGGGAAATCGGGCGCCCCCTTTATAGCGACGTCTTTTCTCCCATGAAAACTTCTTCCATGGAAAGGTCCTCCCACATAACCCTGAACCCTCTCCCCCCACAACCAGAAAAAAATCCCCCCTGAAAACGTCTGTATACATCCCAATAACCAATACTATGTGTAAACATTGGGTAAAGTTCATAAATTTCAGCCCTTCCCCCCGGGAATTTGGGGAATTAAGTCATCCTAAAACACATAGTTATTATATTTTCGACCATTCTGAACAAAATGGCTATCTCGAAATTTCGATCGGGTGACTTTCGGAAAAAATTAGCGTGAGAGGGGACCTAGTTGCCCTCCATTTTTTCACTTGAAAAGGGCACTATAACTTTTAGTTTCCCTTCGAATGAGCCCTCCTACGATATTCTAGGACCACTGAGTCGATGCGATCACCCCTGGGGAAAAACAACAACAAAAAAAAAACAAATAAACACGCATCCGTGATCTTTCTTCTGGAAAAAATACAAATTCCACATTTTAGCAGATAGGAGCTTGAAACCTCTACAGTAGGGTTCTATGATACGCTGAATCTGATGGTGTGATTTTCATTAAGGTTCTATAACTCTTAGGGGGTGTTTCCCGCTTTTTTTGAAAATCGGGCAAACTTTCCCAGGCGTGTTACTTTTGATGGGTAGGATTAAACATGATGCTTATTATAGCATATACAACATTATATAACATGAAACTTATATATTTGAAATCAGCATTAAAATCTGATTCTTTTGATGTATCTATTGGTACCAATATTCCGTTTTTTGAGTTTCGGTTACTATTGAGCCGGGTCACTTCTTACTTACAGTTCGAGCCTACGAACTGTTTGACTACCTTAAATCATGTTTATTGGTTCCTGTAACTGTAATTTACATTCATCTGAGCCACTACTTTCTCCAGCAGTCGATTTTACAGCTATGATTGGTATTATTAACTTCCTATCATAAGTGAGGCTTAGCAGCTTCTGTACTCGCCATGTGCCGTACTCCCTGCCTACGCACCCCAGTCTTTCTGCCTGAGTAAATAAACGCTATATCACCTAATTTCTTGTCTTCTGCCCCTAGTGTATGAGTTTCTGAACTCCGAACAAATCTGGCTCAACACATCTGAAGTCGTTAATCAAAATGTCAATATAATAGTAGTTTTTAAGTTTATAACATTACAAGTTCCAATTTTCATGTTATTATATTTTTTTTTCTGATAATGCCATAACTCTTTGGGTCAAGAGGAAATGAATGTACTAATTAATTTGCAGGCCTACCCCCCCATCCAAAAAAAATAGAGCCTAATGAACACTCAAAAAGTTTCCAATTGGCTTAAAACTTATATCCTTGAGTGCTTGAAATAAGATGACCCCAATGTAGAAAGAAAAATAGACAAAAAATTGTGGTTTCCCCAAAACATGGACCAAAAACTTTTGGGCCACTTTGTATAGAAGTGGCAAGGCACTGGTCATGGAGACTTAGGAAGTGGCTCAGTTCATGGAAACTGGAAGTTTTATTACTGTTTTAAAGTCCGAAAGGGACTAGAGGGTTTCAGGCCTTCCTCCTATGCCATTTTCTGCTACCTGGACATAATAACATCTTTGATAATGGATCAAAATTTTAGATAATCATTTTGTTCAAAAATGTTGAAAGGTCTCCAGGAAAATGTTGAAAATTAGGTCTCTAAAGTTAACATTTCACCCAGAGCTTCCAGGCAATGGCCCTAAATTATGTCAATTACCCTTTGTTCAGAGATAGGTTTTAGCAGAAAACGCAGTTGTTTTTGATTTGGTTTTCACAAGGTTATACTCTCAAAACAACACACACACATACATGAGCGTAGTGGACTGGCCTCCCCCAGGCCATTCAGCGTGTCCCCAGTTGCCGATAGGGGAACGCTCTACAGACATGTAGGGTACCTCCATAGGAGGCAAGGACCAAGGGGGGACCTTGTCCCTGGGGGTCCATAATAGAATCTGGGGCACCCTTGCCCGGGGTCATAAATAAAGGCGGAGGAGGAAGAAGGCCCCTCAAATGTACACTCAAAAGGGCCCACTGGTTTGTCCACAAGTCCCATGAGTTGCAAACCTTCTCCCAGTAATGGGTTAAATTGCATGGTGATGCAGAACACAATCGCGGGAGGATCCTCTATAGGAGGACAACTGTGGCAGGGCGTAAGATCCAGATCTATGGACAACGGCCTCTGCAAAGGGCTGCCTCGACCTTTCCGGGGCACCTGCAAGACTGGGGACCTTGCGGTCAACTCTATTCTCACATGAGGAGTGGCGCCCCTCGAGGAAATTATAGCCTAGTAAACGACACAGCATTCACACGGGATTCTGACTAATGGACAATTCTTCTGGGCTTGGTATGTTTTGATGGGCGTCTTTGGGCTGAAAAACCTCTTCCTAGCTAATTTAACTATTATGGGTTGCCTCCCCGTAGTAGCATAATATTTGTAGGCATGAATTTATAATGAGTCGGAGGTAATAGGCTTGAGACTGTCTGTGCAGGATTTCGACTCTTGTTGATAGAAGAGCATCGCCAAGTGCTGAAAACCATGTTGTGACCAAGATGGGCCCAGGATTGCACAAAGCCTCCATTCATGGAGGTCCCAAGGACTTCTTGCTGTCCGGTTCTAAGCCGGCTTAAGCACTTCGATGTAGACTTGAGAAGATATGTGATCCCCGTCCTGCACTGGTATCCGGGATCATTGCTTTTCTGAGGCGAAAATAATTTCAATGATTTAAAGAACGTGAAAATTGGAACTTGGAATGTTACGACATTACTAAATGACTATCGTATCGAAATTTTGACTGACAAATTCAGGCGATTCAAACTGGATTTATTAGGAGTTTCAGAAACTCATATCCCAGGGGTAGGAAGCATGAAATTAGGTGATATAGAATTTGTTTACTCAGGCAGGAAGGATGGAGTACATAGACAGGGAGTAGGGCTGATGATGAATAAGGAAGCTGCTAAGTCTTGTTTAGGCTGGGAAGGTACTAATAATAGAATACTAATTGCTCATTTTATGACTAGAAAGTTCAGGGTTATCAGCTATAATAGCATACGCCCCTGTAGAACCGACTGACGGAAATGCTAGTGACTCAGATAAATTTTACTTACAGTTACAGGAGCAAATAGACAAGGTCCCAGGTAGAAATATGATGTTATTACTGGGAGATTTTAACGCCCAGGTTGGTAGAAATAGGGATAGATGGTATCCCAGCCTACTTAAATTTGGTGTAGGAAAAGAAAACAGTAATGGATACAGACTTTTGCAATTTTGTAGGTATAACAATCTAGTTATAACCAATACGGTGTTTGGTCATAAAATGGCTCATAAGTTAACATGGTATTCACGTGATGGTAAGACAGCAAACCTTATTGATTATATTATAGTAAACCGAAGACTGGCGGGATCAATACAAGATACTAGGGTATATAGGAGTGCTGTTATTGATGTTAAAAGTAAAGATCACCATCTAGTAGTTTCAAGGGTTAATTTAAAGCTGAAATATCGGAAGGGTAACTACCTCCCGGGAAGTTATGATGTTGGTAGACTCCAGGATGAGAATTTGAGAGAAACTTTCCAGGAACAGTTGAATACTAAACTTCAGAGTTTAAAATTTGATAATGTGGAAGGTGGTTGGAATAATTTTAGAAAAATAATTTGTGAAGTTGCGGAAGGTGTATTAGGGAAGAAAGCTAGAACTGCAGCTAAGGATATTAGTGAAAAAGCTTTATGTTTAATAGAAAGGAGAAAGGACTTGTACAAAAATTATCTGAGTGATAGATCGTATGAAAACAAAAGAAATGTAAAGAAAGAGGAGAAAGCATTAAAATATGAACTAAGGAGGTGTGAAGTGGAGGCCATGGATAAAATTGCCAAGGATCTGGAAGATGCAGCTAGACGGATAATAGTAAAATAGTGTTCTGGCACGTTAACAAATTAAGAGGGAGTAGTCAATCCGGACTTGTCCCAGTTAAAGGAATGGGGTCGCAATAAGCGATAAGGAAAAAACTAAAGAGAGATGGGCCGAACATTTTGAGAACTTGCTTAACCGAGATAGAGTTGCAGGAAAAAATATAGAGGAAAATGAAAAAGTTTGTGATACCTTGGATGTGAAGGAAGATTTGTTTTGTGAGGATGAATTAGCAACAGTACTAAAAGGATTAAAGAATAATATGGCTCCAGGTGCTGATAGGGTGGTAAATGAGTTTATCAAATATGGTGGCTCTGAGGTTAGAAATAAGTTATTGAAGATTATGAACATGATTTTTGAAAAAGGGGAAGTACCTAACGATTTTAGGAAAACCTTAATTAAGCCACTTTATAAGAAAGGTGATAAAAGTGAGTGTGGTAATTATCGAGACATTAGTCTGGTCTCTGTAGGTAGCAAATTACTTAGTAATATGATACTTTTTAGACTGAGAGATGCCGTAGACAAAGTTTTAAGAGAAGAGCAGTGTGGTTTTAGAAAAGGTAGAGGATGTGTCGACCAAATTTTCACTCTTAGGCTAATAATTGAGAAGTGCCTGAGTTTTCAAACACCTTTGGTCCTCAGTTTTATAGATTATGAGCAAGCGTTTGACTCTGTTGATAGAAGAGCTTTAGTAGAGGTTTTATCCTTGTACGGTATACCAGACAAATACATTAAAGTGAATAGTGCTATGTACAAGAATAACACTGCTGCGGTTAAGGTAGGAAATGAGGTTAGAAGCTGGTTTTGTATTAAATGAGGAGTTAAGCAGGGTTGTGTTCTATCCCCCTTTATATGGATTATTTTGATGGACTTAGTTTTAAGGAGCACAGAAAAGGCAATGGGAGACCACGGAATCAATTGGGGAGGAAAAAGTCTCCTGGACTTGGATTATGCCGATGATTTAAGCATCCTAGATGAAAGTGTGAGCAAAATGAATGAAGTTTTAGAGGTTTTGCGAGTTCAGGGTGCTAGAATTGGTTTGAAAATTAATGTTAGGAAGACTAAGTCACTAAGGCTAGGAATAAGTGAAGATGAAAAGGTGACGTTGGGTAATGAAAAGATTGATCAGGTGGGCAGCTACACTTACCTTGGTAGTATTATTAGTAAAGACGGTGGAAGCAGTGAAGATGTTAAAAATAGAATAGCCAAGGCTCAGGGTGTTTTTTCACAGTTAAAAAAAAGTCTGGAAGAATAGGAAGATAAGTCTGCAAACCAAGATTAGAATATTAGAAGCTACAGTGATGACAGTGGTCAAATATGGCTCTGAAGCATGGACGCTCCGAAAAGCGGATGAAGATTTTCTAGATGTTTTCCAGAGAAATTGCTTAAGGATTGTTCTGGTACCCGGCTGACTGACCGTATTTCAAACAATAGGCTATACGAAAAATGTGGTTCAATACCGCTCTCTAGGGCTATAATGAAAGAAAGGTTGAGGTGGTTAGGGCACGTTGTGCAGATGAAGGATGACAAATTGCCGAAGATTGTTCTTTTCGGCCAACCATCTAGGGCTAAACGGAAAGCATGTCGTCCCCGTCTGGGGCGGGAAGACGTCATAAAGAAAGATTTAAAGGAAATGGGAACTTCGTGGGCGGGTGTAAAAAGGGAGGCTTTGAATAGATTGGGATGGAGGAGGAGCGTGCGTAGCTGTGTAGGCCTCAGGCGGCTGGGGGCTGCGGTGAGTTGTTAGTAGTAGTATTAGAAATTATACATGGCCTCCTGAAAAGGAATGGGTCTCAAACTAGTGCAGGAAAGAGACTAATTTTTCTTTTCAAGTTTACAACAAGCATTTAAGCCACCTTAGGACCGTACAGCAATGAGACTTTGAATGGAACATGGAGACTTTTCGCAATTCTGGTTCCAAATTTGGTCACAAAATGTTTTCCAAACTAGATGATGCTCTTTTACTAACAAGAGTCGAAATCCTACTAAGGCAATGTCAAGCCTAAGCCCTCTGCCATATTGTATATATATGCCTACAGATAATGCTACTACGGTGAGGCAACCCAATTAAGATAACTAGATAGCTTAAGATAACTTGAGATAACTTAATATAACTTAAGATAACGAAGATAACTTAAGATAACTTCAGACAATTTAAGATAACTTAAGATAACTTAAAAATTCTTAGCTAGGCAGATTATTTTCAGCCCAAAAAAGTGCATAAAAACAAACAAAACCCAGAAAAATGATCCCTCAGTAAGAATCCAGAGCAAATGCTGCGTTATTTTCCAGAATTTAATTTTGTCGTTGGGAGCCAGTACTCACGGTGACCCTGCAGTGCCGTCTCCAGTTACGGTTAGATAAACTCTTAAAAGGTCCACCTGGCCTATTGAAGACAATTCGTATTGAAAATTAATTAACAGAAGACAAATAACTAGTCGTAATGAAATTTAGTTAGAAAAACGGCATTGCACTTCAGATAGCAAGAAACAAGTTGTATTTAACTAATAAACACGTTGTATTAAAGTTTAATTAGTAAATAAAGCTATTATTAACTCAGTAAACTAAAAACAAGTTTTTCTTAAAATTTAGCTAGGCAATAAAAATAAATTGTATTAAAAACCAGTGATCAAAAACAAGCTTTATTAAACTTGTTGAAATTTAATTGGCCAAAAACAACAGGTTGTATTGAAACTTAATTAGAAAAAAAAGTTACATTAAAAATTGTTGAAAAAAAGTGAAGTTCATTGAAATTTAATTAGCAAAAATAGATGCAATAAAAAAACTGCGAAAGAAAGTTTGATTAAAGTCTAGTTAGCAAAAAATTAGTTGTTTTAAATCCTGGTCAACGAAAATGGTATTAAAAGTTTTGACACGACAATTTGTAACACAATTTAGTTAGCATGGGATTTGGTAAATTGTAGGCGATGAGTGGCCTCAAACAAAGAAATATTATCTAAGAAATTGTTATTCAAGTCAAATAAATTGTCTTAAATGATAATATGGAGACTATGAAGCCTTTAACGAACTAAACTATTTTCAGTATATAGTTCAGATTCGCTAAAAGTACTGTATGAAAATATCTATTAATGAAAACATCATGAAAATATTATTAAAGGTGTATATTAAATTATTTCAATAAAACTGGAATAACCAGTTCTTTAGGTAGTTCATTTGATTATAAGTTATTATGAAAATGTTAACCTACTTGTATGCAAGGCCTTACCCAGGGGGGGGGGTTAGAGGGGTTTGAACCCTCCCGAAATGTTTTTTGACTCGTAAAAATTTAACAAAAATGGATATAAACAAATTTTGTATGCGTTTTTTGATGTTTATTTGTGCAACCCCCCCCCCGAAAACAAATCTTTGAGTAAAACCACCTGCGAAAAAAATCCTGGGTACGGCCTTGCTTGTATGAATACTATAAGTTATATTGAATTGTTGAATATATCCTAGGGTATTACTAATCACTTAGATTAAAGCAGGTAAATTCTCTCAAATATAAAATGATAGGCAACTTAAGAATATCTTTGCGGGAAAAAGGGTGTTAAGTTTGAAACTTAACAGTTAAGTTGCTAAGTTGATGTCAACAGCTGTTAACGGTTTTTAAGTTAAGATGATGCTATCTGAATAACCAGAAGGTTGAATTAGTAGAGCTGCTATCTGAAGTACTCACCTGTTAATTTGACAGATAAGGAATATTGAAGTAAAGAAAGGCTAAAATGCAGTCTTACAATTATCTTAAAAAACAGTTTATACACTATTTAATTAAATTATGTTTTGGAAGTAGCTCAAAATAGTAAAAGGTTACTACTACTACTACTAATACTACTTCTAACAACTCACCGCAGCACCAAGCCACCAGAGGCCAAAAGAACTACTTCTCGCACGCACGCTCCTCTTCCATCCCAATCTATTCAAAGCCTCCCTCTTTACAACATCCCAGGAATTTCCCATTTCTCTTATATCTTTTTTTTTATGAAATCCACCCAACCCAACCGCGGACGACCAGCATTCTATTTAGCCCTTGACAGTTAGCCGAAAGGACAATATTCGGCAATCTGTCATCCTTCATCCGCAGAACGTGCCCTAGCCATCTCAATCGTTCTCTCACTATAGCCCTAGAAAGCGTTTTGAACCACACATTTTGCACAGCCGACTTTTGAAAGACGTTCAGTCAGCTCGGTAACCAGTACAATCGGTTGGTAATCCCTCTGGAAAAGCGATCTGTAGGCATTTTCGGTACTTGTCTATTATAGAGAACACACTCAAGAAGTGACGTTTGGTGAATGCTAACGAAAAAACAACAAAATATGATGAAATTACAACGGTTTAGTAACAAAATTATGAAAACTACCACAAAGAATTATGGAAGGGGGGCCTGCCCAGAGCGCGTAACCTAAAATAACCTAACCTAACCAAAATACCAATTAAATTTTTAATTATAAAAAGCTATAATGTGGTTTCTCAACGAGCCGAAGGTTATTGTCTGGTATAGACAGCGTGAAAAACCGTGTATTCACAATTCAAGTTCTCGAGTGTGTTTTGTATATTAGACACGCACCGCACTTTCTCCTTAATCTCTTATGATAATACTAATCAAGTCAAATAAATAATGTTCTGCTTAAAATTGTGGGATATGTTCTATGATTTCACTTATCATCTCGATTTAAGCATATTAATTGTCTTAATAATAAAAAGAATAGTCTACAATAGCTAACCTGCTAAAATCCGTACTTTGAAATGCCCGAAACGTGGAAAAATTGCCCAGTAATGTTGTAATCACGTATACTATTAAAATTGAACAGAAATTAAATTTTAAGAATCTACTTTTTTCCAAATGAAAGTATAGAGAAATATTTAAAATTTAAAGGAACACAAATTTATACTGCATAAGAAAGGGAATACCCCCCAATCAACCGTCTTCTTTTTATGCTGCAGAGTTTTTCCCTTGTGTCTTAATCCTTTAAGAGCGACTTCTCAAACTCATGGGCCATTGGTTTGAAATAAGAATTACTTTTAAAACACTAAAAACTTTAGTTTAAAGAGTGGCTGGCCGACGAGAGAGCGGTGACCCTCCTTTGTATTGAAGAGAGGCCATCTTTCACTATGAAAGTAAGAGACTTCCTAACAATACAATTTTGATATGTCTTCTAACCGCATATTTCATTGTACAGCATTTTCTTGTGTAATTCAATGTGATTCTCGCTGTCACTTGTTCCATGTCTTTTACTTTAGCTGTTCGAAGTCATTTGTCATCTTGCATAAATTTGCATGCGTCATGGATACCAAAAACATTAAGACCATCCCTGGGAAAAAGTGATGTAATTCGTTTTTTAAATACATATGGATGTGACGTCATGTTGTTCTTTAGGTCGTATAAGAGGGGAGATGCTCCCCAACTAATCCAATAATGTGATAGACTTATGTATCAACAAATGAAATGACATCATTTTTATATAATCCTAATTAGGGCTTATCCTAGACTTGCCTCTCAATTACTCGGACTATCAGACTATGTCTATTGCAAAAAATTTGATTTTAATTGAATTAAAATCAAGTATTTTGCAGTTGGAATTAAATCAAGTAATTGAATAGGATTTTATAAAAATGACTTAAAAAAAAACACTTTAAGCTAAAGTTTGCATTTTTCCTAATTCCAGAAGAACGGATGCGTAGAAATAAAGGCTGCCAAACAAGAATTAAAAAGGTTGTTTAAGAGCACTATAAAATAATAGCGTAAAGAGCGTGGTTTGAGGATTGGCATTAACCCTCATTTAGGGAATGATCTCTGTTTGTTTAATTTTTAATGTCACTGTTGGATTTCAAATGTATAAACTTGATTTCTTTTTATTTATATCTTAATAAATGGAATTGTACAAAACAACAATCAATTCCTTAGTAAAAGGGAAGCTTCCATCCCCTCAAAAACTAAACGGCTTGTTTCATTTTATATTCCTCTGCTTACATTATTCTAGACGTAGAGAAACAAATATGCAAAATTTGAACAAATATGTTATAATTACCAATTCTAATCAGAAAATCAAATCCTTTGAGCATGGGATAATGATAAGAGTAGAAGCTTTGTAGCTTTAACATGTAGTGAGAGAATATTATAGTTTGATAGAGAAGTTGCAACAACATAGGTTTTATAAAAAATGCTTGGCAAAAATTCGGTTAACAACATATACAAAGTTGTTCCATATTGGAATTTTGGTTTTCCTATTTCTTGGCATGGACCAGCCGTTTTTAATCAAATGAAGCTTGGTGTGTTTGAAAAATAAAGTTAAAACTTTTCCTTGGCCGGATGTCCTATTTTTGCCCCTATTTTTGCCCTATTTTCGAATACTTGCATTCGTTTTTGGAAGATTTTGATCCTTGTTTTTTAAATTCTGTAAACTTTCACATGCTAATAACTTTTCATTTTCACGGTATTCAAGGGCTGTTTTTCTAACAAATATTTTATAGGAGATAAACCCTCACCCGTACTTCCTCTTTCTGTGCAGACAAGCATTTGAATGTAATCGATAGCTAAAATAGCTAAAATAAATTTGAGATAAAAGGATAAAATAAATTTAATTGAGATAAAATAAATTTAAAATAAAGCAAATTAAAATAAATTTGGATAGCTGTCAGTTGGTAGCTTCTATACTGTAGTATTAGTCCAAAAATATTCATTAGAGTGGAGGGAGAATTGGGATGTAAAGTCCCCCTGACAATCCTTCTATATTCATCTGAAAACTCGTTGGCTTTTAAAAGGCATGGGCAAATAATGAATTTTTTATGCTTCGGGCACCCTCTCCCTTCGACCAACAAAAAAGTCCACTTGACCATCTTCCCAATAGCTGACTTGCAACAATAAATCTCTGAAAATAATCTTATGAACCGTTATATAAATAAACCCAGTTCAGTGAAGATGAAGAATTTAAAATAAATAAACTAGTTATATTACTCTGGTGGTTGCTTGCATGGTCGCACATTACGATGGTTTTTCAATATTGTCTAATATCTATTCAAGTACTAAATCTATGCTAAAAGCAAACCAATGAAGAAAAAGAATGTAAAGCTCTATTTGTTTCGTTAAGAAACAAGATAAAATTCTATGGCTTCTTAATATTAGGCCTTTGACATATTGATTATCATAGGCAGCACAATAGCGCTGCCTAAGTAAAGAACGATGTTGGCGCAATGCATTTTTGATTGGTTTTAGACCAGGTCACTTCGTTTCAAAGGAGTTTTCATGGAAACTTCAAAAGGGGTTGATTCAAATGAAAATTCAAAGGTCTAGAGTCCTGTTTTAATAGTAGAAAGTGTTTGGAGGGCAACTAAACCCCCTCTCATGCTCAGCCATGCCACATCCAATCAAAGTTTTAGAGTTAGCCATTTTTTTTTTTCAACGCATTTGAAAGTTGTGGAGATTAGGTCTTTGAGAATGGTAACACCCCTCTGAGACCTCAGGGAAAGGGTTCTAAGTTATGCCCTGGGGGCTTACAAGATTTCTATAGAAAGGGTTGTTGTATATACTTAAAAAAGAGCTCATTCGATTGAAAATTGAAAGAGCTAGTGTCCTTTTAAATAGTAGAAAGTGATTAGAGGGCAACTAACCCCCTCTTACGCCCACCATTTCCACAAACACATCCAATGAAAATTTGGAGATAGCAATTTTTTTAACGTTAATGAAAGTTCTGGAAATTAGGTTTTGAGGATGATAACCACCCTTGTTTTGAGGATAGCAACCCTTGCAATGAGGGCTGCTAGTTATGATCTGGGGGTATACAAGTTTCTTATAGAAAGTGTTGTTGTAGAAACTTCAAAAAGGGCTCATTTGATTGGTAATTGAAAGGGTTAGTGCCGGTTTTAAGGGTCGAAAGTGATTAGAGAGCAACTAACCCCCTCACACGCCAACCATTTCCCCAAACACATTCAATGAATATTTTGAAATAGCCATTTTTGTTAAACGTAGTTGAAAGTTTTGGAAATTAGGTCTTTGAGGATGACATCCCCCTCACAGCCATCAGGGCAAAGGTTATAAGTTATGCCCTGGGGGCATATAAGGTTTTTATAGAAAGCGTTGTCGTAGAAACTTCAAAAAGGGCTCATTGAATTGGAAATTAAAAGGGCTAGTGCCCTAATTATTAGTTGAAAGTGATTGAAGGGCAACTAACCCCCGTCTCACATCCACCATTTCCCCAAATAGGCCTACATTCAATTAAGATTTTGAGATAGCAATTATGTTCAACGTACTTGGAAGTTCTGGAAATTAGGTCTTTGAACATGACAACCCCCCCCAGCTCTCAGGGTAAGGATTGTAATTTATGCTCTGGGGCATATAAGGTTTTAATAGAAAGGGTTCTCGTAGAAACTTAAAAAAAGGGCTCTTTTGATTGGAAATTGAAAAACTTCAAGAAACGGATTGGAGTAGAAACTTCAAAGGGGTTCATTCCATTTAAAATTGAAAGGGACAGTGCCCTTTTTAATAGTCGAAAGTGATTGAAGAGCAACTAATCCCCCTCTAACGCCCATCATTTCACCAAACACATCCAATCAAAATTTTGAGATAGCCGTTCTGTTCAACGTAGTTTAAAGTTCTGGAAATTATGTCATTGAGGATGACAACCCTCTCCCCACCTCCCTCAGGGCAAGGGTTTTAAGTTGTTCCTTGGGGGCATATAAGGTTTTTGTAAAAAGTGTTGTAGTAAAAACTTCAAAATGATTGGAAATTGAAAGGGGTAATGCCCTTTTAAATAGTCGAAAGTGATTGGAGGGAGACTAATCCCCCTCTAACGCCCATCATTTCCCCAAACACATTCAATCAAAATTGTGATTTAGCCATTTTGTTTAACGTATTTGAAAGGTCCAGAAATTATGTCTTTGAGGATGACAAACCCCCTACAGTTATGTCCTGGGGGTAAATAAGGGTTTTTATAGAAAATGTTATCGTAAAAACTTCAAGAAGGGTTCATTCAATTCGGAATTGGAGAGGGCTAGTGACCTTATTAGTAGTCAAAAGCGATCGGAGGGCGAATGCCCCCCACGGCCATCATTTCCCAAACACTTGCGATCAACATTTTGATATAGCCAATTTGTTGAACGTATTTGAAGGGTCTGGAAACTATATCATTTAGTATGACAACCCCCCCCCCACCAAAGCCGTCAGGACTAAGGTTTTAAGTTATAACCTGGGGGCTCAAAAATGGCTCATTCGATTGGATATTAAGAGGGCTATTGCCTTTTTTAATGGTTGAAAGTAATCGTAGGGAAAACCAACCCTCCCCACCTATCATTTCTCCAATCATTTCCGATCAACATTTTGATATGGTCATTTCGTTCCACGTAGTTGAAAAGTCTGGATATTATGTCTTTGAGGATGGCAACCCTCCCCCTATAGCCCTTAGGACAAGGGTCGTAAGTTATGCCCTTGGGGTATAAAAGGTTTTTATAGAAAGTTTTGTCGTAGAAACTTAAAAAAGGGCTCAATCGATTGGAAATTGAGAAGGCTACTGCCTTTTTATTAGTCGAAAGTGATCAGAGGGCAAATGCCCCCCCCCATGTCCATCATTTCCTCAAACCCTTGCAATCGAAATTTGAGATAGCTTTTTTGTTCTACGTATTTGAAAGGTCTGGAAATTATATCTTTGAGACTATGTCAAAAAGACTATGTCAATATAAAACAAACAGAAATTAATTTAAAAAAAAATTCACAATATAAGTTTTTCAAAAAAAAGTAAAGAGCTCAATTAAACCAAAAAGGAACAAAAATAGAATAAAATAATCTACCTAGCATGCAACCACCACAAATCTGTATCAATAAATAAATAAAATCCAAAACAAACAGAAATTAAAATAAACCACCACAGAGTCACACTCAAAACGAGCAGAAATTAATTTGAGTAGGGTTCTAAACCCCTTTGCTTTCTAAAAGCCAGAATACAATTTGTACTCTACTGAAAAAAATTCTTTTAAACGTTTTCATTTTTATAACTTTAAGAAATCAAAAATTAACTAAGATTTTAAGGAACAAATATCAGCATATGTATATTAAACTGAAAAGCACATTTTTTTCGATAAATTCATTTGACTTTTTTTTTCAGTAAAGTACGAATTATATTCTGGCTTTTAGAAAGCATAGGGGGTTTAGGACCCTACTTACATTAATTTCCGCTCGTTTTGAGTTTCTCTCTGTTGTTTATTTTAATTTCTGTTTTTGGGTTTTGTTTATTTATTAATTAAAAAAAAACTTGCCGAAAAATGAGTTTTTCAAAGAAAAGTAAAGGCCGTTTTAAACTTAAGCTCAGCAGATAAAAATACCTGCTAAAATTCAAACTCAAAACGACCAGAAATTACTATTAAAGAATAAATGAAACCCAAAACGAACAGAAATTAAATAAACAATCATAGGAAAAAACATACAACAAGTATTAATATAAATGAATAAATAGATCTTAAAGCGAGTAATGCTTAGACTGAATATGAAAATCAAGCTTAAAACGAAAAAAAAATGTTATGCTATTGAAGTATAAATGAAACTCAAAACGAACAAAAATAAAATAAACAGTCAATGCAAACAAAAATACAATAGATATAGATATTAATGTAAATGAATAAATAAATCTTAAAACGAGTGAAACTTAAACTGAATATGCAAATCAAGCTTGAAACAAAAAATAATCACTACAAACAAGAGTAGAGTAAGAGGTACCATTTTGCCCAGACATATAGCAATTTCTACGTTATTCTATAGAAGCTCTACACCTTTTCAAAGAGATTCAGAGCTCCCTCACATGGCATATGGAATTCTATGGAAGCTATAGCAAGGACTGGTTTGGTGGGTATAGTCTGGTTTAGTGGATATAGTCTGGTTTAGTTTTTCAAAGAGAGTGAGTATTTGACATTTTTGCAAAAAGGGATTCGCAAATTGGACACTATGAACGATATTAATTAATGTTTTGAATAATAGGAGTGTGAATGATTCTAATTAGTGATTGGATTGTATGACGGTGGAGAAAAAAAAGGATTAAACTGATTAACAGTTAAGGTAACCCCGAAGGGGTTGTTAACTCAGGTAACTCAGGCTATACCTCTCCGATGTGTCAATTTTGGAGGGAAAACCAAAAATGCTCAGAATCGAAAATAAATGGGATCTGCCTCAAGGGGAAGGCTCAGAGGCCCTTCGTTCCCCCATTTCTGAGGGCAGGGGAGGGGGGGGGTCAATTTTGGAGGGAAAACCAAAAATGCTCAGAATCAAAAATAAATGGGATCTGCCTCAAGGGCAAGGCTCAGAGGCCCCTCCTTCCTCCATTTCTGAGGGCAGGGGGGAGGGGGAGTCAATTTTGGAGGGAAAACCAAAAATACTCAGAATCGAAAATAAACGGGATCTGCCTCAAGGGAAAGGCTAAGAGGCCCCTCCTTCCTCCATTTCTGAGGGCAGGGGGGAGGGGGAGTCAATTTTGGAGGGAAAACCAAAAATACTCAGAATCGAAAATAAACGGGATCTGCCTCAAGGGGAAGGCTCAGAGGCCCCTCCTTCCCCCATTTCTGAGGGCAGGGGAGGGGGAAGGTCAATTTTGGAGGGAAAACCGAAAATACTCAGAATCGAAAATAAACGAGATCTGCCTCAAGGGGAAGGTTCAGAGGCCCTTCGTTCCCACATTTCTGAGGGCAGAGGAGGGGGAGGGGGAGTCAATTTCAGAGGAAAAACCAAAAATACTCAGAATCGAAAATAAACGGGATCAGTCTCATGGGCAAGGCTCAGAGGTCCTTCGTTCCTCCATTTCTGAGGGGCAGGAGAGGGAGGGGTTCAATTTTGGAGGGAAAACCAAAAATACTCAGAATCGAAAATAAACGAGAATCTGACTCAAGGGGAAGGCTCAGAGACCCTTCGTTCCCCCATTTCTGAGGGCAGGGGAGGGGAGGGGGGGGGATTAATTTTGGAGGGAAAACCAAAAATACTCAGAATCGAAAATAAACGGGATCTAAGTCAAGGGGAAGGCCTGAGCTGATGTTTGCAAGTCGAAGAATTTTTCTTTGTTGGTTTGAATGTCTAAAGTGCCTGTCTTTCTCTGTTTACATGTCTGATTCTTTTTGTTTGCATGTCCGGGTTTATGTTTGCAAGTCCAAGTTGGGTTTTCAGACCTACGTTTTTTTTTTAGATTTTCGTGCGTGTTTGGTTCCCGGGGTTTATTATTTGAGAAGTTAACTTTAGTATTTCATGGTTTGACTTGCCTGAAATCATGAATTCATGGTTTGACGTGCCTAGGTTTTCGTGGGTGTTTGTTTCCTGGAGTTTATTATTTGAGAAGTTAACTTTAGTATTTTGTGGTTTTACGTGCCTGAAATCATGAATTAGAATAGTTAATTAGCTGTTTGGGTTTTCAGACCTAGTTTTTTAGATTTTCGTGGGTGTTAGGTTCCTGGGATTTATTATTTGAGAAGTTAACTTTAGTATTTCGTATTTGACGTGCCTGAAATCATGAATTAGAATATTTAATTGGCTGTTTGGGAATTTTCAGACCTAGGTTTTTTAGATTTTCGTGTGTGTTTGACTCCTGGGGTTTATTATTTGAGAAGTTAACTTTAGTATTTTGTGGTTTTACGTGCCTGAAATCATGAATTAGAATAGTTAATTAGCTGTTTGGGTTTTCAGACCTAGTTTTTTAGATTTTCGTGGGCGTTAGGTTCCTGGGACTTATTATTTGAGAAGTTAACATTAGTATTTCGTATTTGACGTGCCTGAAATCATGAATTAGAATATTTAATTGGCTGTTTGGGGATTTTCAGACCTAGGTTTTTTAGGTTTTCGTGTGTGTTTGACTCCTGGGGTTTATTATTTGAGAAGTTAACTTTAGTATTTTGTGGTTTTACGTGCCTGAAATCATAAATTAGAATATTTAATTAGCTGTTTAGGGTTTTCAGACCTAGGTTTTTTAGATTTTCGTGGATGTTTTACTCCTGGGGTTTATTATTTGAGAAGTTAACTTTAGTATTTTATGGTTTTACGTACCTGAAATCATGAATTAGAATAGTTAATGACCTGTTTAGGGTTTGCAGACCTAGGTTTTTTATATTTTCGTTGGTGTTTGTTTCCTGGAGTTTATTATTTGAGAAGTTAACTTTAGTATTTCATGGTTTGACGTGCCTGAAATCATGAATTAGAATAGTTAATTAGCTGTTTGGGTTTTCAGACCTAGTTTTCTTAGATTTCATGGGTGTTTGTTTCCTGGGGTTTATTATTTGAGAAGTTAACTTTAGCATTTCGTGATTTGACGTGCCTGAAATCATGAATTAGAATAGTTAATTAGCTGTTTGGGTTTTTAGACATAGTTTTTTAGATTTTCATGGTTGTTAGGTTCCTGGGATTTATTATTTAAGAAGTTAACTTTAGTATTTCATGGTTCGACTTGCCTGAAATCATGAATTCATGGTTTGACGTGCCTGAAATCATGAATTAGAATAGTTAATTAGCTGTTTGGGTTTTCAGACCTAGTTTTTTAGATTTTCGTGGGTGTTAGGTTCCTGGGTTTATTATTTGAGAAGTTAACTTTAGTATTTCGTGATTTGACGTGCCTGAAATCATGAATTAGAATAGTTAATTAGCTATTTGGGTTTTCAGACCTAGGTTTTTTAGGTTTCATGGGTGTTTGTTTCCTGGAGTTTATTATTTGAGAAGTTAACTTTAGTATTTTGTGGTTTTACGTGCCTGAAATCATGAATTAGAATAGTTAATTAGATGTTTGGGCTTTCAGACCTAGTTTTTTAGATTTTCGTGGGTGTTAGGTTCCTGGGATTTATTATTTGAGAAGTTAACTTTAGTATTTCATGGTTTGACTTGGCTGAAATCATGAATTAGAATATTTAATTGGCTGTTTGGGGATTTTCAGACCTAGGTTTTTTAGGTTTTCGTGTATGTTTGACTCCGGGGATTTATTATTTGAGAAGTTAACTTTAGTATTTTGTGGTTTTACGTGCCTGAAATCATGAATTAGAATAGTTAATTAGCTGTTTAGGGTTTTCAGACCTAGGTTTTTTAGATTTTCGTGGGTGTTTGTTTCCTGGGGTTAATTATTTGAGAAGTTAACTTTAGTATTTCGGGGTTTGACGTGCCTAAAATCATGAATTAGAATAGTTAATTAACTGTTTGGGTTTTCAGACCTACGTTTTTTAGATTTTCGTGGGCGTATCTGATGCAATAATTTAGGTCGTATGATCAATTTAATTTATTTTTTAATGCACTAGTTTTTCAGTAAGGACATTCGATATCCTAAAAGTGTTTAATTCAAACTTTTACCTTGACCATCGATGTTGTTAGCAGAATTTCAAAAGGATCATTTATGAATGCTGGCGTATCTGATGAAATAATTTAGATCGTATGATCAATTTAATTTATTTTTTAATGCAGTGATTTCACCTCTTGGATATACAGTACAGATACTTCATTCAAGAAACTATGAAAAAATCGCAAGTAAGTAACAAACTCTTTATTGTTTTCACCTCTTGGATATACAATGCAGAAATTTCATTCAAGAAATTATGAAAAAATTGTAAGCAAGTAACAAACTCTTTCCTGAAGTCACCTCTTGGATACACAATGCAGAAACTTCATTTAAGAAACTATGAAAAAATTGTAAGTAAGTAAGTAACAAATTCTTTCTTGAAGTCTCCTCTTGGATACACAATACAGAAATTTCATAAAAGAAATTATGAAAAAATTGTAAGTAAGTAGCAAATTCTTTCTTGAATTCACCTGCTGGATAAACAAAAAGACATTTCGTTCAAGAAATTATGACAAAATTCTAAGTAAGTAACAAACTCTTTATTGTTTTCACGACTTAGATACACGATGTAGAAATTTAATTCAAGAAATTATGAAAAAATTCTCAGTAAGTAACAATTTCTTTCTTGAAGTCAACTCTTGGATACACAATACGGAAATTTCATTCAAGAAATTATGAAAATATTTGTAAGTAAGTAACAAACTCTTTATTGATTTCACCTCTTGGATATACAGTACAGATACTTCATTCAATAAATTACGAAAAAATCGCAAGTAAGTAACAAACTCTTAATTGTTTTCACCTCTTGGATATACAATACGGAATTTCATTCAATAAATTATGAAAATTTGTAAGTAAGTAACAAACTCTTTGAAGTCACCTCTTGGATACACAATACAGAAATTTCATAAAAGAAATTATGAAAAAAATTGTAAGTAAGTAGAAAATTCTTTCTTGAATTCACCTGCTGGATAAACAAAAAGACATTTCGTTCAAGAAATTATGACAAAATTCTAAGTAAGTAACAAACTCTTTATTGTTTTCACGACTTAGATACACGATGTAGAAATTTAATTCAAGAAATTATGAAAAAATTCTCAGTAAGTAACAATTTCTTTCTTGAAGTCAACTCTTGGATACACAATACAGAAATTTCATTCAAGAAATTATGAAAATATTTTGTAAGTAAGTAACAAACTCTTTATTGATTTCACCTCTTGGATATACAGTACAGATACTTCATTCAATAAATTATGAAAAAATCGCCAGTAAGTAACAAACTCTTTATTGTTTTCACCTCTTGGATATACAATACGGAAATTTCATTCAATAAATTATGAAAATTTGTAAGCAAGAAACAAACTCTTTCCTGAAGTCGCCTCTTGGATACACAATTCAGAAACTTCATTTAAGAAAGTATGAAAAAATTGTAAGTAAGTAAGTAAGTAACAAATTCTTTCTTGAATTCGCCTCTTGGATAAACAAAAAAAAAAGTCATTTCATTCAAGAAATTATGACAAAATTCTAAATAAGTAACAAACCCTTTCTTGAATTCGCCATTGGGTTGCACAATACAGAAATTTAATTCAGGAAACTATGAAAAACATTGCAAACAAACGAATTCTCCTCCTGGATGCACAATACAGATATTTCATTCAAGAAATTATAAAAAATTACAAACTCTACAATAAGTAAGTAACAAACTCTTTCTTGAATACACCTCTTGGATACCCAATACGGAAATTTCATTCAAGAAATTATGAGAAAATTCTAAGTAAGTAACAATCTCTTTCTTGAAGTCCCCTCTTGGATACACAATACGATACGGAAATTTCATTCAAGAAATTATGAGAAAATTCCAGGTAAGTAACAATCTCTTTCTTGAAGTCCCCTCTTGGATACACAATACGGATATTTTATTCAAGAAATTATAAAAAAAGGAAAGTAAGTAACAAACTCTTTATTGATTTCACCTCTTGGATACAAAAAAAAGACATTTCATTCAAGAAATTATGACAAAATTCTAAGTAAGTAAAAAAAACTCATTCTTGAATTCGCCGTTTGCATGCACAATACAGAAATTTCATTCTATGGGACCTCTACACGTGATTAAACACGTTTTGAAACTATATGCTATTTGCTTGTCTTTCCTTGGTACCTTTCCAAACGAGCGGGGATTCCCCACTGGTTCCTACACATTGCAAAAAAGTGAGTAGTACGAGAACTCCACGTTTTCACCCAGACTGGTTTTTTAGACAACACTCATTTTTTATTTTAGGGGTCAATCAGAGACAGCGGAGATTGCTCAATATACGATAACTTGATTGGTGATTGGTTACACACCGCAACGGCGCATACATAGTGAGAGAGACATGCAAAGTCGACATAGCTTTATTTCATTTTTTAAGGTTAATTTAGACGAGGTTACGTGCGCGCACGTAACCTCGAAAAAAGTATGAAAAAAGCACAACTTTTTCATACTTTCTTAAATGAAGTTTCTGCATTGTGTTTCCAAGAGGTGACTTCAGGAAAGAGTTTGTTACTTACCTAGAATTTTGTCATAATTTCTTGAACGAAATGTCTTTTTGTTTATCCAGCAGGTGAATTCAAGAAAGAATTTGCTACTTACTTACAATTTTTTCATAATTTCTTTTATGAAGTTTCTGTATTGTGTATCCAAGAGGAGACTTCAAAGAGTTTGTTACTTGCTTACAAATTTTCATAATTTATTGAATGAAATTTCCGTATTGTATATCCAAGAGGTGAAAACAATAAAGAGTTTGTTACTTACTTGCGATTTTTTCGTAATTTTTTGAATGAAGTATCTGTACTGTATATCCAAGAGGTGAAATCAATAAAGAGTTTGTTACTTACTTACAAATATTTTCATAATTTCTTGAATGAAATTTCCGTATTGTGTATCCAAGAGTTGACTTCAAGAAAGAAATTGTTACTTACTGAGAATTTTTTCATAATTTCTTGAATTAAATTTCTACATCGTGTATCTAAGTCGTGAAAAAAATAAAGAGTTTGTTACTTACTTAGAATTTGTCATAATTTCTTGAACGAAATGTCTTTTTGTTTATTCAGCAGGTGAATTCAAGAAAGAATTTGCTACTTACTTACAATTTTTTCATAATTTCTTTTATGAAGTTTCTGTATTGTGTATCCAAGAGGAGACTTCAAGAAAGAATTTGTTACTTACTTACTTAAAATTTTTTCATAGTTTCTTAAATGAAGTTTCTGCATTGTGTATCCAAGAGGTGACTTCAGGAAAGAGTTTTTTACTTGCTTACAATTTTTTCATAATTTATTGAATGAAATATCCGCATTGTATATCCAAGAGGTGAAAACAATAAAGAGTTTGTTACTTACTTGCGATTTTTTCATAATTTATTGAATTAATTATCTGGACTGTATATCCAAGAGGTGAAATCAATAAAGAGTTTGTTACTTACTTACAAATATTTTCATAATTTCTTGATTGAAATTTCCGTATTGTGTATCCCAGAGTTGACTTCAAGAAAGAAATTGTTACTTACTGAGAATTTTTTCATAATTTCTTGAATTAAATTTTCTACATCGTGTATCTAAGTCGTGAAAACAATAAAGAGTTTGTTACTTACTTAGAATTTTGTCATAATTTCTTGAACGAAATGTCTTTTGTTTATCCAGCAGGTGAATTCAAGAAAGAATTTGCTACTTACTTACAATTTTTACATAGTTTCTTTAATGAAATTTCTGTATTGTGTATCCAAGAAGTGACTTCAAGAAAGAATTTGTTACTTACTTACTAACAATTTTTTCATAGTTTCTTAAATGAAGTTTCTGCATTGTGTATCCAAGAGGTGACTTCAGGAAAGAGTTTGTTACTTGCTTACAATTTTTTCATAATTTCTTAAATGAAATTTCTGCATTGTGTATCCAAGAGGTAACTTCAAGAAAGAGTTTGTTACTTACTTAGAATTTTTGCATATTTTCTTGAACGAAATGTCTTTTAGTTTATCCACCAGGTGAATTCAAGAAAGAATTTGCTACTTAATTACAATTTTTTCATAATTTTTTTAATGAAATTTCTGCATTGTGTATCCAAGAGGTGACTTCAAGAAAGAATTTGTTACTTACTTATTTACAATTTTTCATAGTTTCTTAAATGAAGTTTCTGCATTGTGTATCCAAGAGGTAACTTCAAGAAAGAGTTTGTTACTTACTTACAATTTTTTCATAATTTCTTGAATGAAATATCCGCATTGTATATCCAAGAGGTGAAAACAATAAAGAGTTTGTTACTTACTTGCGATTTTTTCATAATTTCTTGAATGAAGTATCTGTACTGTATATCCAAGAGGTGAAATCACTGCATTAAAAAATAAATTAAATTGATCATACGATCTAAATTATTTCATCAGATACGCCAGCATTCATAAATGATCGTTTTGAAATTCTGCTAACAACATCGATGGTCAAGGTAAAAGTTTGAATTAAACACTTTTAGGATATCGAATGTCCTTACTGAAAAACTAGTGCATTAAAAAATAAATTAAATTGATCATACGACCTAAATTATTTCATCAGATACGCCCACAAAAATCTAAAAAACGTAGGTCTGAAAACCCAAACAGTTAATTAACTATTCTAATTCATGATTTCAGGCACCTCAAACCCCGAAATACTAAGTTAACTTCTCAAATAATAAACCCCAGGAAACAAACACCCACGAAAATCTAAAAAACCTAGGTCTGAAAACCCTAAACAGCTAATTAACTATTCTAATTCATGATTTCAGGCACGTAAAACCACAAAATACTAAAGTTAACTTCTCAAATAATAAATCCCCGGAGTCAAACATACACGAAAACCTAAAAAACCTAGGTCTGAAAATCCCCAAACAGCCAATTAAATATTCTAATTCATGATTTCAGCCAAGTCAAACCATGAAATACTAAAGTTAACTTCTCAAATAATAAATCCCAGGAACCTATAACCCACGAAAATCTAAAAAACTAGGTCTGAAAACCCAAATAGCTAATTAACTATTCTAATTCATGATTTCAGGCACGTAAAACCACAAAATACTAAAGTTAACTTCTCAAATAATAAACTCCAGGAAACAAACACCCACGAAAACCTAGGCACGTCAAACCATGAATTCATGATTTCAGGCAAGTCAAACCATGAAATACTCAAGTTAACTTCTCAAATAATAAATCCCAGGAACCTAACACCCATGAAAATCTAAAAAAAACTATGTCTGAAAACCCAAAAAGCTAATTAACTATTCTAATTCATGATTTCAGGCACGTCAAATCACGAAATACTAAAGTTAACTTCTCAAATAATAAACCCCAGGAACCTAACACCCACGAAAATCTAAAAAACTAGGTCTGAAAACCCAAACAGCTAATCAACTATTCTAATTCATGATTTCAGGCACGTCAAACCATGAAATACTAAAGTTAACTTCCCAGGAACCTAACACCCACGAAAATCTAAAAAACTAGGTCTGAAAAACCAAACAGCTAATTAACTATTCTTATTCATGATTTCAGGCACGTCAAACCATGAAATACTAAAGTTAACTTCTCAAATAATAAACTCCAGGAAACAAACACCAACGAAAATATAAAAAACCTAGGTCTGCAAACCCTAAACAGGTCATTAACTATTCTAATTCATGATTTGAGGCACGTAAAACCACAAAATACTAAAGTTAACTTCTCAAATAATAAACCCCAGGAGTCAAACATCCACGAAAATCTAAAAAACCTAGGTCTGAAAACCCTAAACAGCTAATTAAATATTCTAATTTATGATTTCAGGCACGTAAAACCACAAAAAACTAAAGTTAACTTCTCAAATAATAAACCCCAGGAGTCAAACACACACGAAAACCTCAAAAACCTAGGTCTGAAAATCCCCAAACAGCCAATTAAATATTCTAATTCATGATTTCAGGCATGTCAAATACAAAATACTTAAGTTAACTTCTCAAATAATAAGTCCCAGGAACCTAACGCCCACGAAAATCTAAAAAACTAGGTCTGAAAACCCAAACGGCTAATTAACTATTCTAATTCATGATTTCAGGCATGTAAAACCACAAAATACTAAAGTTAACTTCTCAAATAATAAACCCCAGGAGTCAAACACACACGAAAATCTAAAAAACCTAGGTCTGAAAATTCCCAAACAGCCAATTAAATATTCTAACTCATGATCTCAGGCAAGTCAAACTATGAAATACTAAAGTTACCTTCTCAAATAATAAATCCTAGGAACCTAACACCCACGAAAATCTAAAAAACTAGGTCTGAAAACCCAAACAGCTAATTAACTATTCTAATTCATGATTTAAGGCACGTCAAATCACGAAATACTAAAGTTAACTTCTCAAATAATAAACCCCGGGAACCAAACACGCAAGAAAATCTAAAAAAAAAACGTAGGTCTGAAAACCCAACTTGGACTTGCAAACATCAACCCGGACATGCAAACAAAAAGAATCAGACATGTAAACAGAGAAAGACAGGCACTTTAGACATTCAAACCAACAAAGAAAAATTCTTCGACTTGCAAACATCAGCTCAGGCCTTCCCCTTGAGGTAGATCCCGTTTATTTTCGATTCTGAGTATTTTTGGTTTTCCCTCTGAAATTGACTCCCCCTCCCCCTCCTCTGCCCTCAGAAAAGTGGGAACGAAGGGCCTCTGAGCCTTCCCCTTGAGGCAGATCTCGTTTATTTTCGATTCTGAGTATTTTTGGTTTTCCCTCCAAAATTGACCTCCCCCCTCCCCTGCCCTCAGAAATGGGGGAACGAAGGGTCTCTGAGCCTTCCCCTTGAGGCAGATCCAGTTTATTTTCGATTCTGAGTATTTTTGGTTTTCCCTCCAAAATTGACTCCCCCTCCCCCTGCCCTCAGAAATGGAGGAAGGAGGGGCCTCTGAGCCTTCCCCTTGAGGCAGCCCGTTTATTTTCGATTCTGAGTATTTTTGGTTTTCCCTCCGAAATTGACTCCCCCTCTCCCCTGCCCTCAGAAATGGAGGAAGGAGGGGCCTCTGAGCCTTGCCCTTGAGGCAGATCCCATTTATTTTCGATTCTGAGCATTTTTGGTTTTCCCTCCAAAATTGACCCCCCCCCCTCCCCTGCCCTCAGAAATTGGGGAACGAAGGGCCTCTGAGCCTTGCCCTTGAGGCAGATCCCATTTATTTTCGTTTCTGAGCATTTTTGGTTTTCCCTCCAAAATTGACCCCCCCCTCCCCTGCCCTCAGAAATGGGGGAACGAAGGGCCTCTGAGCCTTCCCCTTGAGGCAGATCCTCTTGGGGAAAAATAAATGGAGTTTGGGGGAGGCTAGCTGCCCTCCGATCACTTTTTACTCTTAAAAAATGAATTACAACTTTCAATTTCCAATCAAGTGAGCCCTCTATGAAGTTTATACGAGCATACCTTTCATAACAACCATATATGCCCCCAGGGCATAGCTTACAACGCCTACCCTTGGGCCCTGGAGGCTGTGTCGACACCGGAGTTTTTGTTATCTGAAATTTGAACTTATTTTATCAAAATGTCTATCTCGAAATGTTTATCTGATGCATTTAGGGCGTGGAGAGGGGGGAGGGGTTAGTTGCCCTCCAATTTCTTTTGAATCTTAAAAAGTGAACGAGAACTTTCCATTTCCAATCAAATGGCCCCTCTCCGAAGTTTATACAAGCGTCCCTTTCATAAAAAACGATATATACCCCCAGAGCATTACTTACAACGCCTGCATCCGGGCCATGGGGGGGGGGGGGTTGCGTCGACACAGGAGTTTTTCTTATCTGACCTTTGAATTATTTTTTAGTAAATGGTTATTTTAAAAATTTTATTGGATTGGCTTGGGGAAAAAAGGATGGTTGGGGGTGGGGCTGGTTGCCCTCAGATATCTTTGGACTCTTAAAAAGTGAACTAGAACTTTGAATTTCAAATGAAATGAGCCCCCTCTGAAGTTTATACGAGAACACTTACAACGCCTACCCCCTGGGCCTTGGGGGGTTGTGTTGACACCGGTGTTTCCGTTATCTAATTTTAGAACAATTTTTAAAAAAACAGGCTATTTCAAAATTTGTAGAGGATGAGTTTGCGGAAAAAAGGGCATGGGGGGATAGTTGCCCTTAAATCTCTTGACTCTTAAAAAGTGAACTAGAACTTTCAATTTCCAATCAAATGAGATCTCTATGAAGTTTATACGAGCATCCCTTTCATAAGAACCATACATACCCTTAGGGCATAAATTAGAACTTCTTCTCCCGGGCCCTGGGGGGTTGCATTGAAAGTGGAGTTTTTCTTATCCGACCTTTGAACTATTTTATTCTTAACGGGATGTGTATCTCAAAATTTTCATCAGATGGGTTTGGAGAAAGAAGGCATGGGGGAGGGGGGGCTACTTGCCCTTGGATCTCTTTTGACTATTAAAAAGTGAAGTCGAAATTTCAATTTCCAGTCAAATGAGCCCTCTCTGAAGTTTATACGAGTATCCCTTTCATAAGAACCATATATGCCCCAGGGCATAACTTAAAACGCCTGCCCCCGGGCCCTGGGGGGTTGTGTCGACACCTGAGTTTTGTTATCTGACTTTTGAACAATTTTTAACTTAATGCCTATCTAAATTTTGTTATCAGATGCATTTGGGGAAAAAGGGGCACGGGGGGGGGGGCTAGTTGCCCTTAAATCTCTTTTGACTCTCAAAAACTGAACTAGAACTTTCAATTTCCAATCAAATTAGCCCTCTCTGAAGTTTTTAGTACAACCCTTCCATAAGAACCACATATTCCCCCAGGGCATAACTTACAACGCCTGCCTTCGGGCACTGGGGGGCTGTGTCAACCCCGGATTTTTCATTATATGGTCTGTGAACTATTAAAAAAAATGGTTATCTCAAAGTTCTTATCAGATGGTTTTGATAAAAAAAGGGTGTGGAGGGGTAGGGGTAGGTGCCCTCCAATCTCTTTTGACTCTTAAAAAGTGAACTAAAACTCTCAATTTCCAATCATATGAGCCGTCTTTGAAGTTTATACGAGCATCCCTTCCATAAGAACCATATATGCCCCCATTGCATAAATTACAACGCCTGCCCCACGGCTCTGGGGGGTTTGTCATCCTCAAAGACCTAATTTCCAGAATTTCCAACCACGTTGAACAAAATAGATATCTCAAAATTTTGAGTGGATGTGTTTGGGGAAAAGATGGTCGTAAGAGGGGTGTTAGTTGCCCTCCAATCACTTTCGAGCATGAAAAAGGGCACTAGCCCTTGAGTTTCCAATCGAATGAGCCCTTTTCGAAGTTTCTACGACAAAGCCTTCTATAAAAAGCTTATATATCCCCAGGGAATAACTTACAACCCTTCCCCTAAGGGCTTTTGGGGAATGTCCTCCTCAAAAACATAATTTCTATCTGGAAATCAATTACGTAGAACAAAATGGCTATCTTAAAATTTTGATTGGATGTGTTTGGGGAAATAGAAGGCGTAGAGGGGGTGTTCATTGCCTTCCAATCACTTTTGACCCTTAAAAAGGGCACTAGAACTCTCGATTTCCAATCGAATGACTCCCCTTTGAAGTTTTTACGACGATCCTCTCCATATGAAGTGCCTCTGGAAAAAAATAATAATAAAACATTGAAGCCGTATGGCCTTTACTATAGGCAACGCTATAGCGTTGCCTCTGATTGATACTGATTTGTGGTAGTTGTATACTTCATAGATTATTTGATTCTACTTTTATTTATTTTTGGTTTAATGGAGTTCTTTACTTGTCTTTTGAAAAACTTATTTTCTGGAAAAAGCTTTTTCAATTAATCTCCCAAATGGACTTGGTTTCATTTGAAAAACCTTTTCTTCATTTATTTAAGTGTCTTTACAAGAAATCATTTATTTGAAATGCGTTCAGCTTGCTCATACTCCTGTTTTATTAGACACAGCGCTCTAGGGTTGCCTATAGTAAAGGGCCATTAGGTTTCAATGTATTATTTTTCTGTAGAGCCACTTCACACAGAATTGATAGTCGTACAAGCTTCCAGTGGGGCTCATTTAATTAGAAATTAAAAGTTCTAGTGCCCTTTTTAGCATCAAAAGTTATCAGAGGGCAAATAGTCCCTCTGCCACGCCTCTTTTACCCCAAAGACATTTAGCAAAATTTTCAAACAACCATTTTGCTCAAGATAGTTCAAAGGTCAAGTAATTGTGCCTCTTTGGTTGACGAAACCCTCAACACCCAGTACTAGGTTAAGGGCTGTTAGTGATGCAAGTTGATCATTGTTAATACATAACGTTTTATATTTGAAAAACGGGGGATGTTTGATCCTGGGTCTCAAAGAAGCCTTAAAGAATTAAGGTGAAACTTTAAGGACATTTTAGGAGGAATATCGCAAAACATCAAAACAAAAGTGCAAGCTGGCTATCAGAAGGGCTTATCAGCCATATCTAAGCGATGGCTGAGGGTTTTAAGTTGAAACTTTCAAGGTGTGTTGAGGGGAGTGATTGGAGGGCAACCAGCCCCCCTTCCCTTTTAGGTGAACTCTCTTCTCAACACTGATCTATATTTTGTAATAGCCAATTTGTTTAGACTAGCCAAAAAGTATAATAGCTATGCCTACAAGGTTGCCATGGCCCCCATAGCCCAGGAAAAAGGGTTGTAAATTATGTAGTTTTCTCGTTGTTTACATGCAGAATTTATCATTAGGAAAAGAGGGAATGTTTGATTTTATGTGCCGCAAAAAATGCTAAGAATATTGAGACCAAACTTGGGGAATTAGGAGGGGTGCATTAAAATAAAATAAAGGAACAAAGGGCATCCAGTTTATCAAAATGTGAATCAGCAATATCTCAAGAACAACTGAGGGGATTAAGTTTAATTTTTCAGGACATGTTAAGGGAAATGTCGAAAAGTGGTCGGAAGGCAACTAGCGTCCCTACCATGCCCTTTTTAGATGTCCTCCCTTTTTTCAAATAACAATCTTGCTCAAAATGGTTTAACAGTCAAATAATTATGCCTGTGGGGAATAAGCCATAGCCCCCCACATCTCTGAGGCAAGTATTGTAAGCAGGGGCGTAGATCCAGAATTTTATTGGGGGGAGGGGCAAGAAGAGGGGTCTAAATCCGAAGAGTCAAAAAGCACGGACTATATAATATTTTTTCTCCAAATTATTGGGGGGACAACTGCACCCCTTGCCCCCCCCCACCAAAAAAAAACGACGCCACTGCTCTTAAGCTATAAAAGCTATCCTTTCTTTACGTAAAGCCTGTTTGTGTCTCCAAACAGGCTTAGGGTATTAAGCTGTAACTTTCTTAAAATGTGGAGTGGGATGTTGAACAAAATTATAGCACACAATGTGCAACATCGTTGTCAAAATGGCATATCAGTAATATCCTAGGACCGGCTGAGGGTATTAAGGTGAAGTGTCAAGGCGTATTGAGGGGGGTATAAAGAATGATTGGAGGGCAACCGGCTCCTTCTTTCCGTTTAGATGCGCCCATCAAAACTGTTAAAAATTTGCAAAGGCAATTTTGTTCAAAATAGCTATGACGTCCAATAATTATGGCTCAGGAGATACTAGGTGCCCCTGGGCCCCGGCAAGGATTGTAAGTAATGCAATGTGCCCATTGTTTTCATACATTACCTATCGTTTGAAAACAGGGGGACTGTTTAGTTCTGGGGGTGTCAGAAAAGGCCAAGGGTATTAAAGTGAAACTTCGAGGAATGCTGAGGGAATGCCCGTTGGGCACAGTTGGGCATAATTTTGTATTAATTATTGTGGAGGATGGCTGGTGGATTTTTGTGTAGGTGGGCGGAGTGTACTTCTATTCTTAAAAATTATACTTTCGTACCCAAATTTTCTATCTCTCAGTGAATCTTTAGATATTTACAGCGGAAGATTTCGGGGAGGGGAATTACATCGGGGATGAAAGCTTAAGTTCAGATTGCTGTCGGAACAAAGATGAAGAAGTGGAGAAGTCATCATAAACAACACCAGGACAATTCTCAGGAGAGGTGGTTGTAAGTGCCACAAGGAGCTTTGTTTTTATCCGGATTTAAATAGTAATATTTATCATTTTACTTTTTATATACATCGTTTTAATATTCTAATTCCACAGGAGGATTGTCCCCGCCCTCCTACTAGTATCCATGGTGAAAATCTCCATAAAAAAAGCTGGGTTCGAGGAACTCGCCTTGAAATCCGAGGAAACGATGACTCTTTAATTAGATTTTGATGCTTCAGGTCCCCCTCATGATAAAAAATTGAAACGGCTCTTTTTTCAGGGATAACTATCACTGTCGAAGAATTTTTTCTAACGAATATTGAACTTTAATGTTAAAAATAAACGTTGAAGATGGAGCAGTAATCCTTATACAGATTTAAGAAAGCCTTGGATCAAACAGTTCACAGTAAAAAACAGAAAGCTAAGAGTGACCCTTGTCAATAGAAAATAAAACTTCAACAACCATAGTTTCGATTACAATAGTTTCGATATATTCAACATCAAAATCAGTCATTCATTCTGATTCTAAATATACAATATGTTTTAATTTTTAAATCGGCCCTTAAAAGCTATTATCACCTGAACATTTGTGTAGTTTAAGAAATAGGAATAAAACTACCCCAAAACAGGGAGCGATCTGATGAGAATTTTGACAGCTTGGTACCATAGGATGTCGTTTGATTTATCTCGCCACTTTTCCATGCACGAATTAAATGACAAAGTTTTTTATGACGAAATTATTTGACCTCATCCGATCCCCAATTGGAATATTAGTGTTATTGTGACAAATTGTTGGGCCTCTTCCCATCACCAGTTGAAATATTACTGTTTTTGTGACGAATTGTTGGGCCTCTTCCCATCACCAATTGAAATATTACTGTTTTTGTGACGAATTGTTGGGCCTTTTTTCCATCACCAGTCGAAATATTACTGTTTTTGTGACGAATTGCTGGCCTCTTATATTTGTTGACCAGTTATTAAGGAGGAGGGTGACTCGCAGGAAGGAACAGCAAGCTAACGGAACTTTGTTCCATTAGCTAGCTAGGGAAATTCCATCCACAAGCTAGGGAAATTCATTCAAATGTATCTTCTTTGTTGGAAGTTATAGTTTACCTAAGGTCCAAGGGGCACTTGTTATGGCTAAGTGAAATAATTAATAAATACCTTGTTTCGAGTTGAATTGATAAATTTGATTCTAATCATTTTTGGTTATTCTAAGTTTTCTTAGTTCCCCTTGGAAACCCTTTATTTTACTTTCTTTCTTCCTATTTGAAATGCTTCTGACTGATGAAATAAAACTTGAAATAGTATTATCCCCATTCCCCACTTAATTGGCAGAATTTATCTTACCAGATAATTTTGATTAAACTCGGGCAATAACTAATTAGTCAAGTGTATTCTAGCAGAAATATTCAGTAGTTCTAAACTTTACCATAATCCTTTTTTCTCGGTGAAGACACCTGGCTGGCGGAAACAACCTCATTGGATAACTGGTGCACACACACCACACCAATCGATTTCGACGGAAACCATTCAGGAAAATTTACTCAATAGGCTACCACGAAATTCAGCATTTTTTTTCTTTACTTTTTATTTATTGAATTTAACATTAAAGTCAAGTTATCACCGAATTTGAGCACAGATACGAACTCCATTGCCTCAATTAAAAGCTGCCATTTTTTGATTGTTTCCTAAGAAACTTTGGGTGACTAATTTTATAAATAAAATTTAGTACGTTAAGAACGAGCGTTTAATACCGCATGTTACCCAATGTCTGCTTAAGGCAACAACCAGACACAGATTCTGGTCCTCGAAAGAGGGCAACCTTACAAATGCAGCTTAAATGCTACTGCAGCTACTTTTTACCGTGACTACTTGTATCTGTGACTGTGACTACTTGCGACTGTGAGTGTGACAACTTCTGGCAGTGAATGCGAAAACTCGCAACTGTAACTGCTACCGCTTGCGACTGCTAGTGCTACTAGTAATGCTGCTACAACTACTGCAATTGCTATTGTGTTTGCAAATACTATTGCAACTTCTACTTTTAAAACTAGAACTATTGATCTAAATCAGAAGAACTTAACTGCATCCTGCTTGTCAAAATGGCACAACACGTTAGGGTTGTCAAAATGATTAATCTCCAATGTCTCACGAATGGCTAAAGTTATTAAGGCAAAATTTCAGGAAATACTAAGTGGGATGTTACACTAAACCAAAAGACGCTCGGCATATCCAAACTTTAAAAAGGGCGTTAGTTGGAATAT
>CM051273.1:47302866-47380366 GCA_027921565.1 Artemia sinica | reverse complement strand
GGCAGATAGTGTATTCAGGCCTAGTGATGTCCGACTGTCCTCATATGATCTATATTCGTGCCCAAGGATGTTTCGGCATGCGCGTTTTTGATTTCGCTCGACTTTAAGATCCTGAGCTTTGGTGAGTCTGGGATGCCAAACCTGGCATCCGTATTCCAGGGCAGGACGAACGTAGGTTTTATAGACGTTGGTCAAGTTGTGGTGAGATAGTCCAAATATTCATAGCTGGGCAAATTGTCTGAGAAGAATGGCTCCTCTCTGAACCAATTTGGAGGTTTGGAATTCCTATCCAAGGTCATTTTCTATTATGATGCCAAGAATTTTCGCGGACTCCACTGCTTCAAGATCGACCTCATGTTCTGTCTGTTCCGGAATATGCTTTGTAAAGTTGACTCGGAGGAATACACTTTTTTCAATGCTGATTTGAAGTTTGGCCTCGCTTGTTTGACGCCACAGCTCCTGAAGGGTGTGCTTGAGTGTTTGTGATTTGAACGAGACCAATCGAAAGGTGGGTAGTGTCAAGTCGTCGGCAAATTTCAGTCTATGTTTTAGTTGGATTACCAGCTTGTTTACAGCTATGAGGAAAGCCAGATGTCCAAGTTTGGTACCTTGAGGGGCTCCACAGGTGATGGGGAGGAGCTTTGACATCTTTGCTGTCTGCGTATTTTTAAGCTCAACGCATTGAATCCGGTCGCTCAGAAAACTGGCCATCTGTCTAACAAGAAATTGTCGAGCTTTGATCTCAGCTGTTCCAGAAACGACGATATAATGGTCTAAGAGGTCAAACGCCTTGACAATGACCCCGATAAGAACATCGACGTAAGAGCCAGGATTTTCAAGGTGGCTCAGGATTTCTTCCATAATAATGACAAGGTAGTGTATAGTGCTGTGCTTGGGGTGGAATCCAAATTGCCGTGGATAGGCCGAGATAGGCCGCAGATCTTTAACTTGTGTCGGGTTTGGCATCTTTGGGATAGGGACGATATACGCCAACTTAAATACTGGGGGAAGGTTCCTTCAACAAGGCATTGATTGAAAACGGCAGCAAGTGGTGTAGACAGTTCCTTCGAACACTGGGCAATAATTTTGGTGGGGACTTCGAAAGGACATGATGCCTTATTCTGGTCCATCTTGCGAATCTTTTTCTCGACTTATAGGGGAGTGATTATCGGGATTTTGTTCAGTGTTCCGTCGAATTTAGGTAGTTGCTGAAGAGGTTGATGTTTAGAGCAGATTTCGGCGATGTAGGAGTTAATTTCGTCTGCTGACAAGGGTCTCCCCTCTTGATCAAAAACTTCAGAGTTCCGAGATTGACAACAGAGTAGTTTCTAAACTGTAGTGTGGAATTTCCTGAGATCTGTCTTCGAAAGTTGTTCAACTACTTTGGCTCCGTACTGACGGTGGGTGGCTCGACATTAGTTCACAACCACATTCCGCAACTTCCTTGCCTCATTCTGGTACCCTTTTTCAAACAGTTGGTTACGTTCGTTTATTATTCATCTGATCCCGTCCGTCATCCAGGGGTTGTCCAGAGCTTTAACCTTTTCTGTTTTTCAGGAAAGCACTGTTGAAATACTTCGAAAAGGTAGTCTAGAAGAAATTCAATCATCTCGTTAGCTCCCTCGAGTCTCAGCAACTCAGTCCAGTTCGTTAAGGAGAGGCATTTTTTCTAATTTGCGACGACCTCTTTGGACATGGGACGGTATTTTATAATCTCATATCCATTTTTCGGCTTTAACCATTTGGTACCAGGCGAATAATTAGATAGTCTCCTCTTCGAAGTGGCTGCTGAGTTTCTGGCTCGCGAAAGTAATCGGCGCAGTTAGTGAAGATACAGCCGAGAGTCTTCTCTTTTCTGATGGTACAGTTGACTATCTGCTTCAGGGATAGCGTTTCAGACACCCACGATGACTTTATGTCATTCAATTCTATAGCGATGATTATCACAGCGCAGGGGTATATGCAGCGAATCCAGTCCGCGCAGTTTTGCAGGTAAGAGAGTAACTCTTTACGAAACGGTCCATTTGGGGGTAATAAACGATTCCGTAGACAACGCACCCAAAGACTTTAGGTAGCTATTGAGGCCTAACCCATAGCCACTGGATTTCTAAAAATCTGTTCCTCGGGACTGGTATTTGCAGAAGCAGAGATTTAATGAAAGATTTGCACAAAAAACCGACGCCTCCTTTTTTGTGCAACGGGAGTTCCAACGCTTATGGACGGGAGTTCCATCAGCGTCACACCGTGGTAGCAGATGGAAGCTGTACGCGTCTTTTTCTACGAAATTTGCCGAGGCCACCCATCTTTCAGAAGTTTCTACGATGTCAATATTATCACGGCATACGAAGTGTTTGAGCTCCTCAGTCTTATTTCCGAGGGACTGGGCGTTGATGAGTGCCATGTTAGGGAAAGAACTGAAAATATGTTTTTTTTCTTCCAAGTTTGAGGGGAATCTTCGCATTTACCTCGCCCACGGCCTTGAGTGATTCTACGTTCAAATAGTTTTTTTGGTGGGCGCAGTTATTTTATTTTTTAGGTCAGTTTGTGGATTCCTTCCTTTTTAGATATTACACCATCTTCTCTAGGATGGTGACCGGAGCCACGGTAAGTTGATCTGGGATCTGCCGGTAAGTGTTATTGTAGTATCGAGAGTTGGAGTTTGTCGGTTCTTGACGGAAGAGATTTAGATGGTGGTGGTTGATTTTTGTGTTTATTGTACCATAGCTGCGTCTTTCAATTGTTTTCTGTTGACTGCGGGTTCATTCTGGTGTATTACTCCATTGTTTTTTCCCTGTTTGTTGGTGGCAGACGTTGTCTGTGGCTGAGGATCTATTCCTGTAGAATGTGCAAGATCGAAAACATTCCTGTTGAAGTTGTTGCGGTGGGTGATGTTTCAGAGGATGTGTCGAGTGTTTTGGTCTTGTGGTATCCATGTTAGGTTTGGCTGTATGTGAAACTGGTGACGGTGGGTAGTAGTAGTTGCAACGATCTCCTCTATTGCAGCGGCAGGTTGCAAACTTGCATTTCGAGGGATGAAGTTTTGCGCATTTGTCTGATTTGGAACCTTCACAACCACCAAAGCTGGAGTGATATTCACAGATCGACAGAACTGCTACTGAATGGGAATTCTGGCACTCGTTGCCCCATCGACAGTGTTCGTTTTTAAAATAAAAGCAATCGTTTTCTGCCTTTTTCTGAGTTTCAGTTGGAGAGGCGAGTACAAGGACTGATTGATCCTTTTTCCGAAGATAAGCCCTGATTTTCGCCGAAGGCTGGCAAGGCTCAGCTGTTCCTGTAGTCGGGGAGATTTGATGATCAGTAATTTGTCTTGTTTTTTCACCTTCTTCCCTTGTACTGACATGGCGCAGTACCTTGCTAACGATAACTGTCTCATGGGGGTCAGTCATAGTACTCGTGCTCTTTCGTGTTGATAGGCTGACTGTCCGGCTCTTATGGTGCGATCGGTTATTTTTGAGAAGCATTTCGATCACGTCAGCGATTTGCTGCTTGTATACGGCGTTTGTAGCTGTTAGTTGAGCTATCACCGGCTTCTGTTCCGTGATTATTTGGTTCTGCTGCTCAACTCTTGTCGAAAGGTCGTTGACGATAGTGAACTCTAATGAATCTTCCGCGTCGTGAGAGGGTTTGTTCTGGATGGAGTAATTGGAGGTCAACAGTGTAAGGACATTCTTCTTGACATTTCGTTGCGGCTTACGCGTATGACCGGATGAAACGTCAAGCAAGAGACCGTTACCCTCCGTTTTGGCCAGCTTACTTGAGCGGGCTTGAAGCATCTCGTACGGCGTAGTCCCTGCATCGTCCCAAAGCATAGAACTTTTTGGTCAAGGAGACAACTTCGGAGTGCTGGACGCATCGAAACTGGAGAGACGAGTGGTAATTTTTACTTCTTTGACGCTGCAAAAGAGGCTGGGAGGCTGAAGGACTTCCTTTCCCCATGGTTGAAAGAGGCTTGAGTCGCTGACACGATGTACAGTGTCAGTAGATGGCGCTAGTCTCTCTGGCAAACAGATAAGTTCAGCTGTAGAAATAATTTCTCCTTCACTGATATTCGCTTCCTTCTCGTAATCACACGAAACTACACAACTCAATAGATGGGATCTCCGTCAAAGACGGTGACAGAACCACCTTTTCGCTGACGATGCGACCGCTAGATGACTCTCGTGTCGCCTCAGTTAAGTGTGACCCAGTGACATCCGATACTTTTGTTTTTATTCGCGTATGTGTGAGCATACAGTTGCGTTTAGAGTAGTAAGATAGGACTTATCGTTTTTGACCGTCCAGTTGAGGGTTCCTGTTGAGGCATGTCGTTGCAAATAGGAGTTTCTTGGGACTTGGAGGCTGGGGTATTTGTTATCGGCAATGTCTCTTATACCACTAGGGTGCACGCAACACATGTCCAAGTCGGGTTACGTTTGTAGCTCCTGGTGATTTTGATTCCTGCACATTTGGTAAGATTTCATGCCGCACACGAAAAACACTGGATTACGTGAGAGGTCACTTTTGTGTTGCAAGACACACACAGATATTCACGTCTGTCCTTTTTGAGTTTTGTCATTTTGGCAAGTTTATTGATCCCGTTGTTGGGAGTCAAGTCATCAGTCAGCAGGGGGTTTATTTGGCTATGCACCAGCGTCGATCTACGGATCCAAGAGGGGGACAATCTTGGTCTTTCAATAAACCAGTACCAACTTTTAGTCTAGCCTACAATCAAGAATATAAACAATTAGTGTGAAGGCCAAAATATGCCAATATGTTTACTCAGCCAATATTTTTTCTAATTTGAAGATTTTTATTGCTTTTGATGTAGCCAGAATGTTGGAAGTGCAATATTTAAATCACCTATTCCCAGCAGTTTAAGGATTAAAATCCCACCGGTACCAACTCTGCCTCTTGTTTGTTTGATATTGCTCTCTTTTGCACAAACTATCACCAAAAATAAGCAAAAACAGACGAGCCAACGTAATCGATGGCGTTTTAATATTTAGCGTTTGGCAACTGCGTCTATTAATAGCTGCACATTCGGAAGAAGAAGAAGGACATTAATTTAGCTTGGCTTTGTTTACAAACATCAGCTGTTTTTACTATTGAACTAGCAAATAAAGGACAAGTCCCTTGGGAATAGAAAATAAAAATGCTCTAACTTCAAGATGCAAGTTAGCTAAGTGACACACCAAGAGAAAGCCACTTAAAATGGCACTTAGGTACAAATATAAACAGAAAATGACAAATATGACAAATATGGGTAGAAATAAATGTTCTTTCTCACAAATTTGGCCAACAATCCTTTATCCAATTTCACACCACCCAGTTGCTGTTGAGTTGCAACTGAACCTTTCAGTGTTACTACTAATATCAGAACTCTTGCAACTGCAATTGCGAATGCGGCTGCTTGTGACTGCAACTACGAATAATTACCAGTACGAACTCAACTGTTTGACACCTACAACTGCGACTAAGACTACTTGTGACTACTTGTGACCTTGACTACTTGTAAGTGCGATTACAACTACTTACATCTGCAACTGCCTGCGACAATTTGCGGCTTTGACTGAGACCACCACCAACAGTGACTGCTTGTGACAATCACTACGACTAGTTTTAACTACTTACACAGTGCTACTGTGACTATCTGCGACTACGATTTCTTCTGACTATGACAGCATCTATTTGTGACTACATAAATTTATGACTGTGACTACTCGCAACTTCAATCACTTGCAACTTCAATCACTTGTAAATTGACTACTTGTGACTGGGATAGTTTGCAACTGTAGCTGTAACTACTTGCAACTGCTATTGCAACTACTTGCGACCATATTTGATTGCATCTGTGACTACTTGTGATTGCGATAACCAAAGCTTTTGACTGCGACTACTTGTGACTACTTTCAAGTGCAACTGCAACTACTTGCCACTAGGATTACCTGCAACGGTGACTAGTTGCTGCTACAACTTTTTGCAACTGCTATGGGTAGTATTTGCAACTGCGTCTGCAACATATACTGACAGCAACTACTTTTGACTGCGACTATTTACGACTGTGACTGAAACCGTGACTACTTGTGATCTCAGTTGTGACTATTATTACTGCTTCGGTCTACTACAATTATGACTACTACAAAAACTTCTACTTCTACTGTTACTACTACTACTAAAACTACTACTACTACTATTACTAATATAGAGAATAACTAAATCAAAAGAGTTTAAGCGCATCCATACTGTCAAAGGGGTTGTCTAAACTACATTAATAATGGGTAAGGTTAGTAAGTTAGAAACATCAAGAAATGTTTAAAGGAATGTTGACCTGCAGCAAGAGACTCTATGCATATCCAGGTAATCAAAAGGGCATATGTGCATCATATCAGGAAATGCTAAGGGTATTCATTTTAAACTTTCAGAGAATGTTCAAGTGTAGATTGAACTAAATCAAATGATACTAGGTGCACTAAGGTTATCCAAAGATATTGATGCGTTTTTTGGTGTATCTATATTGATCTCAGAAGCGGTTATGGTTATTACACTTAAACTTTCAGGGAAAGCCAAGAAGGATGTTTAACTAAATAAAATGGTACTATATAAATCTAACTTATCTAAACAGTGTATCTTCAATATTATAAGAACAGTTAGGGAAGGGTATTTAGTTGAAACATTCAGAGAATGTGGAGGGAATGTAATATTTAAAGAGATTATGGGCATCCTAGTTGTCAAAAGGGAGTAGGCCTAAATGTAATATCTCAGGAACAGTTTAAACTATTAGATTAAAACTTTCATAGGCAGCCCGCTAGCGCTGCCTAAGTAAAGAACGATGTGGGCACAAAGTGTTTTTTTTTCTTCAGCCGGTCACTTCTTATCGAAGGATTTGTCGTAGAAACTTTGAAACGAGCTCATTTGATTGGAAATTGGAGTGCATAGTGCTCTTTTTAATAGTTGAAAGTGATTAGAGAGTAACTAGCCCCCCCCACGCCCATCATTCCCCCAAAACAAATCCAATCAAAATGTTGTTCAGCGTAGCTGATTTCCAGATAAAAAATATATTTTTGAGGAGGACACTCCCCCAAAACCCTAAGGGCAAGTGTTTTAAGTTATGCCCTGGGGGCATATAAGGTTTTTATAGAAGGTGATGTCGTAAAAACTTCAAAACAGGCTCATTCGATTGGAAATTTGAAGGGCTAGTACCCTTTTTAATAGTCGAAAGTGATTGGAGGGTAACTAGCCCCCCCCCCCCGACGCCCATATTTCCCCAAAAATATTCAATCAAAATTTTGAGAAAGTCATTTTGTTCAGCGTAGTTGATTTCCAGATAGAAAATATGTTTTTGAGGAGGACACTCCCCCCACAACCCTCAGGGCAAGGGTTTCAAATTATGCCCTGTGGGCATATAAGGTTTTTATAGAAACCGTTGTCGTAAAAACTTCAAAACAGGCTCATTCGATTGGAAATTTGAAGGGCTAATACCCTTTTTAATGGTCGAAAGTGATTGGAGGGCAACTAGCCCCCCCCCGCCCATCATTTCCCCCAAAAAATACAATCAAAATTTTGAGATAGCCATTTTTTTCAGTGGGGTTGAATTCCAGATAGAAAATATGTTTTTGAGGAGGACACTCCCCAATAACCCTCAGGGCAAGGGTTTTAAGTTATGCCCTGGGGGCATTTTTTATAGAAGGCGTTGTCGTAGAAACTTCAAAAAAGGCTCATTCGATTGGAAATTCAAATGGCTAGTGTCCTTTTTAATAGTCGAAAGTGATTAGAGGGCAACTAGCCCCCCCCCACGCCCATCAATTCCCCAAAAACATCCAATCAAAATTTTGAGATAGCCATTTTGTTCAGCGTAATTGATTTCCAGATGGAAAATGTGTTTTTGAGGAGGACACTCCACCACAACCCTCGGGGAAAGGGTTTTAAGTTATGCCCTGGGGGCATAACAGGTTTTTGTAGAAGGCGTTGTCGTAGAAAATTAAAAAAAGGCTCATTCGATTGGAAATTCAAAGGGCTAGTGTCCTTTTTAATAGTAGAAAGTGCTTGGAGGGCAACTAGCCCCCCCCCATGCCCATCATTCCCCAAACACATCCAATCAAAATTTTGAGATAGGTATTTTGTTCAGCGTAGTTGATTTCCACATAGAAAATATATTTTTGAGGAAGACACTCACCCACAGCCCTCAGGACAAGGGTTTTAAGTTATGCCCTGGGGGCATATAAGGTTTTTAAAGAAGGTGTTCTCATAGAAACTTCAAAAAAAGCTCATTCGATTGGAAATTCAAAGGAATAGTGCCCTTTTTAATAGTCGAAAGTGATTGGAGGGCAACTAGCCCCCCCCCACGCCCATCATTCCCCAAAACACATCCAATAAAAATTTTGAGATAGCCATTTTCTTCAGCGTAGTAGATTTCCACATAGAAAATACATTTTTGAGGAAGACACTCACCCACAGCCCTCAGGACAAGGGTTTTAAGTTATGCCCTGGGGGCATATAAGGTTTTTATTGAAATCTTTGTCGTAGAAATTTGAAAAAGGGCTCATTCAATTTGAAATTCAAATGGATAGTACCCTTTTTAATAGTCGAAAGTGATTTAAGGGCAACTAACCCCCCTCTCACGCCCACCTTTTACCAATCCAAACACATCCAATAAAAATTTTTAGATAGCCATTTTATTCAACGTAGTTGAAAGTTTTGGAAATTTGGTCTTTAATGATGACAACCCCTTCCCCCCACAGCCCTCAGCGCAAGGGTTGTAAGTTATGCCCTGGGGCAAATAAAGTTTTATTGAAAGCGTTGTCATAGAAACTTCAAAAGGGCTCATTCAATTTGAAAACGAAAGGGCTAGTGCCTGTTTTAATAGTTGAAAGTGATTGGATAGCGACTAACGCCCCTCTCACGCCCACCATTTTCACAAACACATACAATCAAAATTTTGAGATATCGATTTTGTTCAACGTAGTTGAACGTTCTGGAAATTAGGTGTTTTAGGATGATAACCCCCTCAGAGCCCTCAGTGCAAGGGTTGTAAGTTCTGCCCTGGGGGCATATAAGGTTTATATAGAAAGTTGTTGTATAAATCATAGGCAGCAGGATCGCGCTGCCTAAGTAAAGAACGGGGACACTCGAGAACTAGACAAGAAACGGGGACTAAGTAAAGGGGAGGACACTCCTCCTTAAGTCTTTAAGACTTAAAGTATCATTTTATTTTCAAAGGCAGCGCGCTAGCGCTGCCTAAGTAAAGAACGATGTGGGCACAATGTGTTCTTTTTTTTCAGCCGGGCCCTTCGTATCGAAGGAGTTGTCGTAGAAACTTCGAAAAGGGCTCATTCGATTTGAAATTGGAATGGCTAGTGCCCTTTTTATAGTCGCATGTGATTGGAGGGCAACTGGCCCCCCACGCCCATCATTCCCCCAAACATATCCAATCAAAATTTTGAGATAGCCATTTTGTTCAGCGTAGTTGATTTCCGGCAGAAACTTCAAAAAAAGCTCATTCTATTGGAAATTCAAAGGGCTATTGCCCTTTTTAATAGTCGAAAGTGATTGGAGGGCAACTAGCCCCCCTCACACCCATCATTTACTCAAACACATCCAATCAAAATTTTGAGATAGCCATTTTGTTCAGAGTAGTTGATTTCCAGATAGAAAATATGTTTTTGAGGAGGACACTCCCCCACAGCCCTCGGGGCAAGGCTTTTAAGTTATGCCCTGGGGGCATATAAGGTTTTTAAAGAAGGTGTTGTCGTAGAAAACTTCAAAAAAAGCTCATTCTATTGGAAATTCAAAGGGCTATTGCCCTTTTTAATAGTCGAAAGTGATTGGAGGGCAACTAGCCCCACCCCACGCCCATCATTCCCCCAAAACACATCCAATAAAAATTTTGAGATAGCCATTTTTTCAGCGTAGTTGATTTCCAGGTAGAAATATATTTTCGAGGAGGACACTCCCTCACAACCCTCAGGGCAAGGATTATAAGTTATGAACTGGGGGCATATAAGGTTTTTGTTGAAATCTTTGTCGTAGAAACATGAAAAAGGGCTCATTCGATTTTAAATTCAAAGGGATAGTACCCTTTTTAATAGTCGAAAGTTATTTGAGGGCAACTAACCCCCCTCTCACGCCCACCTTTTCCCCAAACACATCCAATCAAAATTTTTATTTCATTTTTCGTAGTTAAAATAAAAGCCATTTTATTCAACGTAGTTAAAAGTTTTGGAAATTAGGTCTTTAAGGATGACGACTCCTCCCCCAACAGCCCTCTGGGCAAGGGTTGTAAGTTATGCCCTGGGGCATATAAAGTTTTTATAGAAAGCGTTATCGTAGAAACTTCAAAAGGGCTCATTCAATGGGAAATTGAAAGAGCTAGTGCATTTTTTAATAGTTGAAAGTGATTGGATAGCGACTAACGCCCCTCTAATGCCCACCATTTTCCAAAACACATCCAATCAAAATTTTGATATATCCATTTTGTTCAACGTAGTTGAACGTTCTGGAAATTAGTTCTCTTAGGATGATAACCTCCTCAGAGCCCTCAGTGCAAGGGTTGCAAGTTATGCCCTGGGGGCATATAAGGTTTATATAGAAAGTTGTTGTATAAATCACAGGCAGCACGATCGCGCTGCCTAAGTAAAGAACGGGGACACTCGAGAACGAGACAAGAAACGGGGAATAAGCAATGAGGAGGACACTCCCCAACAATCATCAGGGCAAGGGTTTTAAGTTATGCCCTGGGGGTATATAAGAACGATGTTGGCACAATGTATTATTTATTTATTTTTTTCTTTTGAGCAGGGCACTTCGTATCGAAGAAGTTGTCGTAGAAACTTCGAAAAGCGCTCATTCAATGGGAAATTGGAGTGGCTTGTGCCCTTTTTAATAGTCGAAAGTCATTGGAAGGCGACTGACACCCCTCTCACGCCCATCATTTTCCCAAACACATCCAATCAAAATTTTGAGATATCCATGTTGTTCAACGTAGTTGAAAGTTCTGGAAATTTGGTCTTAGAGGATGACAACCATCCTAACAGACCTTAGGGTAAGGGTTGTAATTTATGCCCTGGGGGTATATAAGGTGCTTATAGAAAACGTTGTCGTTTCCAAAGGGCTCTTTCGATTGGAAATCGAAAGGCCTAGTGCCATTTTTAATAGTCGAAAATGATTTGAAGGCTTGACATTTTTATAGTAAAGATCGACTTGGGTATAATGTATTATTTTTTGTTGTTGTTGTTGTTTAGACCAGGGCACTTCGTATCGAAGGAGTTGTCGTGGGAAGTTCGAAAAGGGCTCATTTGATTGAAAATAGAAAGGGATGATGCCCTTTTTTATAGTCGAAAGTAATTGAGGGCAACTAATCCCTCTTCCACTCCCACCCTCCCACGCCAACCCTCCCAATTCTGCTCTTAAAATTTAACCAAATCAAAATAGCGTAAGTGTATATAAAGTTTTCCATTTAAGGTCAACTAGAGGAGGTATGAAACTAAATTAAACAGTACTATTTGTGTCCAGATTTTTAAAAGGGTTTATGTTGTTAAAAATTGCTGAAAAATTTTCTCCAGCATACATATAGCAGGCCAAACTATAAAGTCTTAAAGAAGCGAAACGATTTAACGTATTATTTTCTTATTTCCTGAAAAAACTGTCAATATAAAACGGTCAGAAACTAATTTAAAAAACTTTTTCCATCAAATAAGTTTTTCAAAGAAAAGTAAAGAACTCCATTAAACAAAAAATAAGCAAAAATAAAATCAAATAGTCTACCAAGCCTGAAACTACCACTAATCAGCATCGATAAATAAATGAAACCCAAAACGAACAGAAATTACAATAATGAACTGAGTCAAACTCAAAACGAGCAGAAATTAACAAAAGTTGGATGCAAAACCCAAGGCCAGAACAAAATTTGCAGTTTACTGAAAAAACACAACTGAATGTGCATTGTCAGTTTAATATATATATACTGATATTTAGTGATCAAAATGTTAATATTATATGATTTATTAAAGTTATAAAAGTAAAAACATTTATATTTTTTTCAGTAAAGTGCAAATTATGTTCTGGCATTGGGAAGGCAAACAGGTTTTGCACCCTATGCGATATTCTAGGACCCAGTGGTCCTAGAATATCTTGGGAGGGCTCATTCGAACGGAAATTAAAAGTTCTAGTGCCCTTTTTAGGTTTGAATTTCTCACAACTCTATTTTTTTTAAACAATGAAAAACTTTAGCGTAAAGAGCGAGGCGTTGAGGAGGGGACAGCCCCTTTCATATAATGAATAATTTCTGTTCGTTTTAAGTTTTAACGTCGTTCCTTACTTTCAGTTAAAAAAACTTGTTTTTTTATATTTAATTTGTAGTAAAAGCTATGTGTGTCTTAGACAGACTTGGAAAGAACTAATAAAATTAAACTGAATTCCCATTATTTTTTGAATAAAATATCTTTAATAAGCTTTTTCTTCTTTTTTTTTTTTTGGGGGGGGGGGGTGGGCCATGAAGTGAGGGCCAGAGTGAACTTCTCACTCAGAGTGAAGTTTTTTTCTTTGGGGGGGGGGGGGTCAGACCATGGTGGAAGGGCTACGGGTCAGCTCCTATTTTTTATCATCGAAAATTTTTTTCAGAGGGGAGGAGGATTGGGCCATGGAGGGCCAAGGGTCAGCTCCCATAAATCTTAGAATAAAATATGGTTGCCATCCGATCACTTTTGACTCTTAAAAAGGGAACTAGGACTTTCAATTTCTAACAATTTGAGTTCCCTCCAACGTTTGTACGGTCATCACTTCCACAGAAACCGTTATATGCCCTCGGGGTATAAGCTACAACCTTAATTTACCTCTTCGGATGTTTTGTTACTATGTCTTATAAAAATTAGTTCCGCAAATATCGCTAATTTAAGTTACATGGGAGAATCTTTCCATGTAGAAACTTCTCGTGGGGGAAGGGAATTTTCCATGGTGGGGGAGCTGGATTTCCCGACATTATTTAAAAAAAATCAATAATTAAATAAAAGACAAGTTCCCCGGGGCTCGGGGTTATGTTGACCCCTAAGTTTCTGTTATCTGATCATTGGACTGTGCGTTGGACTGTAAGGGTGTGGGGGGGGGGTCATTCGATAACTTTGGACTCTTAAAAAGTGAGCTAGAACTTCCAGTTTTCAATCAAATGAGCCCCCTCTGAAGCTTATACAAGCACCCCTTACATAAAAATCTTATATACCCCGGGGCATAACTTACAACATTTGCCCCGGGCTCAAAGGGGTTGTGCCAACCCCAGAGTTTTGTTATTAATATTTGAACTATTATGAACAAAACAGCTATCTCAAAACTTAGACCAGATGCGTTTAAGGAAAAAAGGGACATGGGGGCACTAGTTGCCCTTAGATCAGTTTTGACTCTTAAAAAGTGAACTAGAACTTTCAATCAAATGAGCCCCCTCTGAAGGTTATACAACCACCCCTTACATAAAAACCTTATTTGCCCTCAGGGCGTAAATTACAGCACTTGCCCCCAGGCTCTGAGGGTTTGTGTTAACCCCTGATTTTTTTTTAATTTGATCTTTGAACTATTTTGAACAAAACAGCTATCTCAAAATTTAGACCAGATGCAAGTGGGGAAAAAGGGGCCTGGGGTGCAAGTTGCCCTTCGTTCAGTTTTGACTCCTAAAAAGGGCAATTAAACTTGTTATTTCCAATCAAATGAACCTACTCTGAAGTTTATATGATGATCCCTTCCATTAATACCATATATGTTCCCGGGACACAACTTACAACGCCTACCCCTGGCCCCTGGGGGGTTTCGTTGGCCTCAGAGTTTTGTTATCTGATCTTTGAACTATTTGAACAAAACAGCTATCTTAAAATTTAGACTAGATACATTTGGGGTAAAAAGGGGCCCGGGGGTGTTAGTTACCCGTCGATCAGTGTTGACTCTTAAAAAGGGCACTTGAACTTGTGATTTCAAATTCAATGAGCATCCTCTGAAGTTTACATGATGATCACTTCCATAAAAACCATATATGTTCCCGGGCCACAGCTTACAACACCTACCCCTTGGCCTTGGGGGGTTGTGTTGGACCCAGGGTTTTGTTACCTGACCTTTGAACTATTTCTAACAAAATGGCTATCTGAAAGTTCTTATCACATGCGTTTGGGGAAAATACACGTGGAGGAGGGGGGGCTACTTGCCCTTCAATCGCTTTTGACTCTTAAAAAGGGCACTAGAATTTCCGATTTCCAATCGAATGAGCCCCCTCCAAACCTTACAAAACCTCCCCCTTCCATATGAAGTGCCTCTAAAAGTAATAATAAAATATCGCAACCTTATGTCTTTTACTATAGGCAACGCTATAGCGTTGCCTCTGACAGAAGCTTGAAACCTCTACAGTAGGGTTCTCTGACATGCTGAATCTGATGGTGCAATTTTTATAGTGATCTGATTTCCTAATGATTTTCATGTGTGATATGATAAGATTGCTTGATTGTTCGGGGTGTTTCCCACCTTTTTCGAAAATTGGGCAAATTTTTCTCTGGCTCCTAGCTTTTTAAGAGTAACATTAAACTTAATGAACTTTATATATTTGGAATCAGCATAAAAAGCAAATTCTTTTGATGGATCCATTAATATAAAAACTCCGTTTTTTGGAATCGCTCCTTAATATATACTAAGGCGCAACAATAAATACCAAAACGAAAAGAAAACTTCCCAAATGACTTGAAAACTAGACAGGGATTAACTGGGCCAATAGAGCCTTAATGAGAAAAGGCATACGCCGCCAAAAATAATGCTAGAAATTAGCCCAAAATTATATATTCTAATCAGCTTGACTCATTTAGGGATCAGTCTCTGGGGTAAGTCTCTGGGGTAAGTCTGTTAGGACGATCACAGAGAGCCAAGAGAACCGGCTAAAAAAAAGTTTTTTTTCCTGATGAGTTTGAATCTTACAACTGAAACTCCCAGAGATAAGCTTCTCAACCCAAAAACGGTTGAGAAGCTTTTATTCGACTGGCTCAAACTTTTATCTTAAGTCCTAGGACCAAGGATACTCCTATGCACAAAATAAGAGAAAAATACTTCGTCCTGAAAAAACGTCCCAAACAAGGACAAAAATGAATCGATTTGGCATGAACCCCCCAAACATTGGACTAAAAAATATATAAAAATTTGATTTTCTTAACAAGTTGAAACTTTCAGAGATTTTTCCTACCAAAAATCACTTCAAATTTTGGTGAAATGGGTGTCGGGGGGGGGGGGAGGTGCAAAATAACCCAAAATTGAACTAACGACTCTTTGATTCTATCTTTATGAAACTTAAAATGTCAAGTATTTGGAACAAGGGATCAGGAAATTGAAAGAAGTAATCACTATACCTCGAGTTTAAGGCACTTAACACGTTTAAGCTTGAAACATTCTGAATTTAGATCTATGCTTCTTTTTTTCCTAGGTGGCAGCATATGAAATTGGCATTTTCTATACTTTATTTAGACTTTCTCTTCCCGTGGCATTCAATTTACGGAAATCCCTTGATATAATTGGATTTCCTTTTCCTACCAATTCCCAATTGAATATCTTGACTTGTGCCAAACAATTCTTCCATTAACTATCTTCTAGAATAGAGATTATTTAAAATTATGAGAGTTGAGCTCCAATGTTTGTATAATTAAAATTCCTGAGTATGGTAATATAGTTTTGTTGCTGTATTTATTTTATATATTAATAATATACAAGTAACTATTTTTAGATGGTAATCAATTTGTAAAGTCGAAACCTCACTCTAAGGAAATTATTGAGCTTAGAAAATATATATGGCTTGTGTATTTGTTGCTGTATTTATTTTATACATTAATAATATACAAGTAACTATTTTTAGATGGTAATCAATTTGTAAAGTCGAAACCTCACTCTAAGGAAATTATTGAGCTTAGAAAATATATATACCCTATAGTATATTTCGTTATTTATTATTTTAGTTCCTTTACCTGTGTAACTATATTGGTATGCTTAATATTTTATTAATGTGTGATTGAAATATATATGAACCTAGACCTAAACCTATCAGACTTATAAAAGGTATATAAAAGTCCTTGGCCCTTAAAGTACTAAGGACATTAAAACATACTATCTCCCCTGGAACCATATTTGGTCTGTTTTTAGCTGAAAACCCCAATTCTCTAAGATATTTCTTTTGGTTATTTCGAAATTCTGACGTTTTGAGGCAGCACAACAATTTCATCAGTGCTATCACGTTAAACCACCAAAATAAAAGGTTAAACTAATAAGTTGATTTTGATAGCACACTTTGTCCTTAATTTTTTTTATTACTCTTTAGCTGTGATTTTAATAATTAGGTTTTAGGACCGAAGCACTTCAGTGTTCAATGGCGTACCAGAGATTTCAGTTCAAATATTTTGAAAGGCAAAATATTGGCAAACAAAACATTTTGGACTAACAACCAGCCACGCAGAATTTGCGGTTCAACGATGTGCGGTGCAGTCGACCTAGAATATGCAACTTTGGATAAGTTGTTGAGCTTCTTTTTCTCTACAACATGGTATAAAAATCTAGTTTGCCTTAGCCTTATGCCTTATACTAATTTCCTTAGCCTTATGCTGAAATAAATAAAAAATCGACTTGTATGTAAAATAAAACTAAAAAAGCATTAAAGCTGACATTAAAGATCAAAGTGAATGGAAATTATTTTCCCACGTAGTCTCTCAATATTCACGATAAAATTTAATAGTGCTATGCTGAAAGCACTTTGAGTGTAGTATACATAAATATTTACTTGTTCTTGCAGCAGAACGAGGTGCTTTGCAACCTCACCTGGTGAGGTGCAACCTCACCAAGCAACTGAAATGCAGGTGTTTCGTGGGAACTTGCTTAATCGTAAACACCCCAGACCTCAGGGCAAATGTTAGAGTGTAAATGCAAGTGTTTTCTTTAACTTCTTCTCTCAAACATTCAAAAGGAACATTTCAAGTTTTTTGGTAGTTGCGCATCAAGAAGCCCTTCGATTCCTGAGGCATAGTGAAAAATACTTTTTTTTTTCCATTCCCTTGGCTTGGGTTCGTTTTTGAAGCATTGGAAAAGGAAGCAAAACCTTAGCAAAATAAATGGAAGATCAAGGGGTCAGCCCCTTCATGTACACGCTAACTACTATTTTTAACTTTAGTGTCACTTTTTACTTTAATTAAATAAAAAGCAAGTTTTTTAACTGAAAGTAAGGAGTGACATTAAAAATTAAAATAGACAGAGATTATTCTGTATATGAAAGGGACTGTCCCTTCCTCAACGCCTCGCTCTTTACACTGAAGTTTTTTTATTGTTTTACAAAATAAAGTTGTGAGACAGAGTCAGAATTTAGCGTAAAGAGCGAGGCATTGAGGAGGAGACAGCCCCTTTCAAATACGGCATAATTTCTGTTCATTTTAAGTTTTAATATCGTTCCTTACCTTAAGTTAAAAAAACTTGCTTTTTTCTATTTAATTTTTGAACGTTTTTGAATTAATACAGCTTTTATTTTGGCTCACCGTACATGAATAATTAAAACGAGATTTGAGTATTAATTTTACTTTTTTTTGGCTAAATGGCTTTCTCGAAATTTTGATCTGACGTAACTTACGAATGAACTTACGTAACGAGCTTCTATATTTGTATATTTTATTACGTATATTAGGGGGGTTTGCCCCCTATCCAATACCTCACTCTTTACGCTAAATTTCAAATTTTGTTCCAATTCTTTAAGAATGGCCCTTAATCACAAAGACTGTTAAGTAGAATAAATAGCTTTGATGAAAGTACAAAAAAAACTTTAGCGTAAAGAGTGAGGTAATGACTAGGGGGTGAACCCAATCATATGCGTAATAATTTCTGTTCGTTTTAAGTTTTGATGTTGCTCCCTACTTTCAGTTGAAAAAATTGTCTTTTTTTATTTAAGTTCTGATCGTTTTTTGAAATAATACTGAGAAATCCGGTAGCCCCTTCATAGCAATGTCCCTTCCCCCATGAAAACTTACTCTATGGAAAGATCCTCCCACATAACCCCTGACCCACCCACCCCCAACTACCAGAAAAAAACCCTGAAAACTTCTGTATACTGCCCAATAAATAATACTATTTGTAAACATTGGGCTCCCGCGATATTTTAGGACCACTGGGTCGGTACGATCACCCCTGGAAAAAAACAAGCATCCGTGATATTTCTTCTTGCAAAAAATACAAAATTCCACATTTTTGCAGATAGGAGCTTGAAACTTCTATAGTTGGGTTCTCTGATACGCTGAATCTGACGGTGTGATTTTCATTAAAGTTCTACGACTCTTAGGGGGTATTTCTCCCTTTCTTCAAAAATAAGGCAAATTTTCTCTGGCACGTAACTTTTGATGGGTAAGACTAAACTTGGTGACCTTGATGAATTTATATATTTGAAATCAGCATAAGAATCTGATTCTTCTGATGTATCTATTGGTATCAAAATTCCGTTCTTCAGAGTTTCGGTTACTATTGAGCCGGGTCTACACTTACAATTCGTTACCACGAACTGTTTGATTTATAAATTATCACTGCAAAAATCATCACCGCTAACAACTATCTAAAGCCTCAGACCACCTGATGTCAACGCAGCGGAAAACGCTTCTCCTCCCTCCAAATACATTCAAGGCTTCTCTCTTTGTCCCCTCCAATGTAGTTCCGATTTTTGTAAAGTAATTCTTATGATGTATCCGCATTCCAATCGGAGACGACCAGATTTCTGTTTGGCTCAAGGTGGATGGTCAAAAAGCCAAATATCTTGTAATCTGTGATCTTTCATCCGCAAATATGACCTAGCCATCTTAATCTTCCTTGTATGGTAACACTAAGAAGTGAAATTCAACCACATTTTTTGTATAGCTCACTGTTTGAAGGCCCTATTTCAGAGCTGCATATGATCACTGTCACTGTCAAAAAAAGGAAAGAACTGCACCTTGGCTATTCTACTTTTTACATCTTCACTAGGCTAGATCTATCGTCTTTGCTCTAGGGCATTCAAATCATCTGCGTAATCCAAACCTAGGAAATTCTCCCCTTCTTTTCTGATACTATGTTCTCCTTTAGTCTTTGCCGTGTTACTTAGGACAAAGTCCATCAATGTAATCCATATAAGCGGAGAAAGGACACTACCATACTGAACTCTTGATTCCACAGTAGACCACAACTAGCCTTACTTCCTACTTAAACCACAGCAATAGTAAGCTCGTACTTAGCACTAATCCATTTGATGTAACAAATTGACAACAGAAGAGGGTGTGATGATTCAGAGATTTTTCAGTTATTGAGTTAAGATGATCGTCACATCCTCTAACCTTCTAAAAACAGCAATGTTTTTCTCTTAAACCTTATATACACCATCTTTTTTGTCTAATGAGTATCATCATGGCAAGTAATTTGTTTCCTAGAGAAACCAAGCTAATACTTCTGTCATTACTAATACCACTCTTACCACCTTTTTTATAGAGGGATTTTCGAAAAACTGTATTCATAATCGTCAGTAATTTGTCTGTAGCTTAGCAACCACCAAAAACTCAAAAACTCATTTAGCACATTTTTGCTACTTAAAAACCATTAAAAATATTTTTTAAATATTTTAAGTCTCTTACTCCTTCTTAAAAAACAAATCTTACTCCACTCGCAATTCGTTGGACAAATTACCTTCTCTTCACGGGAAAATATGAATGTTGTTTCTTATATTGCTCTCAAAATGTTTTTTTCTACAGAAGAGGAGCTGTGACCCCATGGGAACTATATTGCAAGCCTAGTCCAAGAACATCCGTCAAATTGACGGAAGATCTGAGAGAAAATCCCCCTTGTTCTATTTTTGTCTGAAGGTTCCATTAAAAACAAAATGGTTGGCCTTAAAATTCACTTTTTGAAGCTTCGGCCCCTCCTCCGCACACAGAAAAATTTGACTGAGCCTCCACTCGAAAGAAAATTCATAACTGTAAATGTCATTGCTTAATTAAGGCTCAAATGGATCAACTCAGGTGCAGTATATGCCACTAGAAGAATAATTGGTTGTACTAACAGTACAACCAAAGTACAACCTTGAGGTTGTACTTTGGTACAACCTCTGGTACAGGGAGGTCCAAATGGATCAACTCAGGTACAGTACATGCCGCTAAAAGTATAATTGGTTGTGCTAACAGTTTATTTTGTATGGACAGTGTGCGTCTTAGGAACGAACGTGTCGTAATGTGGGGTTAAAGCCTCGGAAACTTTGAAGCTAAATAGATAGCTTTACGAAGATCTTAAGTTCAACAGATACATGGGAATATTTATTCCAAAGCACTTTGAACCTCCCTGGATAAAATATGTGGTTTTGCGCTAGGATTTGGTATAAAAAGCCGCTTTTATGACGTACTATCTCTTTCGCTAGCGAAAAAGGGCACCTGGTCCTAGCATCACCGGCTTAGTATGATCACTCCTGGGAAAACACACATCCAAGAAGATTCTTTTCGAAAAACATAAACAATTTTGCATTTCTGTAGGTAGAAGGTTGAAACCTGGTCATCGGAATTTTATGACACGCTGAATTTTCTTCATGACCACTCCTCTTTTTGGATTATTCCCCCTTTTTTTCTAAAATTACTCTGATTTTCTAAGGCTTATAACTTTTGATAGTTTATTCTAAACTGTTGCATTTCTTTCATATATATTTTGCTATCGAGGTTTCTTTTTTAGTTATTTTGGTTACCATTAGTACAAGCTGCTTTTTACATATAGTTCGTTACTACGTTATGTTTAAGAACCCAAAATGTTGTACTTAAAAGAAAAATACACTACGTTTTACGTTTTACGTTTTACGCAAAACGTTACTACGTTTTGCTTTAAGTAGCAAAAATGAACTCGCACTCATTATTAACATTCTACTGAAGTTAATTACAGGTCTAATAACAATCCTTTTAGTGTAAATTAAAAAAAAAGAAAAAAAGAAGACAATCAAGGTAAGAAAACACCTGGCTTTTCTTCCATAGTTTTGTTTTTTATATCCCTTTTCTCATAGTTCATGGCTATCTATTTTGCTGAAAAATATAATTTATATGTTTTATTGCTACCTTGGAGAAGTCAAATGTGTTTCCCTTTATTTCGTTTTTGTTTTGTCTTTCCCTAGATTTTCAAAAGCATTTCCCGATGCTTTTTGTCTTTCAAAGTTGTGTCCAATTATATGGCATTCACCGTTTCCCCGGGAGAAATCTTTTAATTGTTTGTCAAAGGCTCTTGATAAGTCTAATTTGATTGCAAGCTGTTCTTGGAAATATATATGGACCTGTAAATTTGAGCCAATAAGCATATTTTTAATTTAAACGTCATTTCGCCGAAAACTGTGTAAAAACAAAAGGTTAAATTTCCAGTCAAGTCTGTATCAAAGGGGGTGGAGACTTTGAAAACGACAAGGAAAGAATAAAAAATACATAGAATATGCATTTTCCAGTTATTTTGCCTCGAGTTTATAAGTAAAACTCATTCGATAGTGACCCCGCCCCCATATTTTGAGAACACTGAGCGCGCCCTAGAGCTTAATAGTTGTTTTGTACTCAAATTTCAACCTTTTAAAAATAAAACTAGATTGTTACGAATGCTATCTGGTAGAAACTAAATGAACTAATATATTCGGGGCTACTACATCCTTTCAATCCGCTTTCGCCCTTGGGCTATATTCATCTACCTACAGTTCTTTTTTATTTACAAAATACCCGTTCGAATTCCAAACTATGAATTAATTTTCAGAATCTTTAGGTCTTTGCTAGATATTCTTATTTTTCTATTTGTAAGTTGCAGCAACTTTTTGCTTTAATTAGTTCGAGTTGTTTATCCTCTATAATCTTTAAATAATCTCAAACAAATGTTTAGGTTATTCGTTAACTAAGCTTATTTGTTTGCAGTAATGAAGATGCAAAATAAAGAACCCTAACTGTGAACAAAGAATTTTAACAGCAAGGTTTAAAACAAAGCGATAGAAATAAACGTGGCAAACGTACAGTGTGAATTACTATTAATAAAGGGCGTATTCAGAATTTATAATCGGGGGGGGGGGGGAGTACAACATAGTTTTAAACCATAGAAAAAATTTGTTCGTATGTATTTATTACGTTTTGTTACGTTTCTACGAGTTAGACAAAAACTTAGGGGGGTTCAAACCCCTAAACCCCCCTTTACCTGGATACGACCTTGCTATCAATTGAAAAGCAAAATTTTGTTTGCAAAATTTATCAGCGGCAAGGGTGTGTTAGCATGTATAATCCCCGACATAGAAAAGTTCAAAATAGACATTCATTGAGGAAAGAGAACATACATTGTATGTATCTAGCATGCATTAGCAAAATTGTAGTGCAGAATAGCCAAATATTAACTAATATAAAGAAAGAAAACGATCAAAAATTGTTTGTGTTTAAGGCCATACGAGAATACTAGAAAGACTCACAAATCAAATATTTCGAGAGCACAACCACCTCTCTTCTCCAGCGCGAACAAAATAGTATATTCAAGGAAAATGCCTTAGAAAAAAAAAACTGCAAAACAAACGCAGAATGACTATCTGAAAAAAAAAATTAAAAAAAACAAAAATTAGAAGAAGTATAATATTACATAAAAGCCTTAAAAAGTCTTATAATTTTGTTTTTTATAGATATAACTTTATTTATCTTTTAATTCTTTGGTTGTTTTATTGATTTTTTCCTCTCTTCAAATTTATTTTCTGTGTTTGTTTTTTTGGCTGTAAAATTACCGTTTGGCCTTAAGAAACCCCATTTTTGGTCGTTTTCTTTATATATATTATGGCAGGGCAATGTGGTTGAGAAATCAAGTATTATCTACTTGCCAAATATGTTATATTGTGTAATAGCCAACAATTCTAACGGATGAGAGAAATACAAAAAAAACCATAATTTTTACTCTCTTATGTGTACTAAAGGAAAAATATTTTCCCCTTCTCCGAACATAAAATTCACATTTCCCCCATAAGATCTTTCCTGAAAGTTCCAGCATGATCTTCTAGCCATCATGGGTGCCGGCAGCCCCCCCCCCTGGAAATTTGGGACTATAAAGTAATTATAAGGAAACCAAAAGAAAAAAAAGCAGAATATGCAAAAAACTATAGAAAAAATGTGTATTGCCCCATTGTTGACTGCCTACCAATATATTTTGACCTTATAATGAAAGTGTAAGAGCCTAACTGTTGATAGTTTTCGATCAAATAATCAGTTTTTTATGGCGATCCTAAATATGTATTTGTTTATTAGTAATTAGTGCTGTTATTAGTACCCAAGAAGGTTTGTATAATTAAAGAAAAAACTATACTATATAATTAAAGGTTTATTAAAACTAGGGTTATTAAAACTATACTATACTATATAAATATATACTATATAAAAAAACTATATAATTACAGGAAAACAACTTAATAAGGGGCAAGTTCAGAAAAAATATACCGTCAACTTATGCTTTTATTGCTAGAGTACACATGAGCTGATATTTAAAGCCGTTATAGTCAGAAATGTTTCCTCTAATCGGAATGCTGGGAATTTTTGTATTCCCCCCCCCCTGAACGGATACATTTTTGGTGTTTTATCGTCATTTATTTATTTTTTGAGGAGTGATTGTATTAATCTAGTTGTCGCTTTGAAAAAGATTTAATTTCTTACAGTTATAAAGTATAAAGGTGCCAAATATATTGGTTTTTAGTATTCAAAATTAAGTTAAAATATTTAATTATAAATTTTTATTTGATTTTTATTAATATTAGTTTTAATCCTTTACTTTGAACAAACTATTTTGATAATGAGTCTTATAAACAATGGAGTCTAAAGGCATTAAATATTTAGGTGTTTGATAACCAAGTTCAAAACTGTCGATACTGTTAAAAAACATTCGTCCAACGCTTCGGCATTGCTCAACAGAACTGAATGCTGGGAGTTTATGTCTTAGTTTTTGTAAGTAGGCTATAATTTTGTGTAACTTTTTTTATATTAAATACTTTTTCCATTTTTATATACTTTTACTTTAATTGACAAACTTATTTCATTGCCTTTAGAGAAATGTTTATCTCTAAGCTTCATTAAAAAAAAAGTTTTTTCAACTGAAAGCAAGGAGCAACATTAAAACTTAAAACGAACAGGAATTATTACGTATATGAGGGGGGTTGCCCCCCTACTTAATACCTGGCTCTTCACGCTACAGTTTTTTGGCACTTCAAAAAGTTACTTATTGTTCTAATTAAACGACCCTTGTGTTTCAGTAGTTTTTTTTTGAAAAATTGGGAAAAAATTTGAATTTTAGCGTAAAGAGTGAGTTGTTGAGGAGGGGATAACCCCGTCATATACATAAGTAGAGAGGGAGGTGCTACTCGTGTCACCCACCCCTGCTGCCACCTACAACTTTTTTGCACCCCAAATATGGGCATAGAGTCCCTAGGGGAAATGGATTTCTGAGAAATTGATTGCGTAATCGATTTCGAATTTGGAACACCTGTGCTGTCAGTCATTAATAAAATTGTTTCCAGGCAAAGTTTAATAATGTCTGACAGGTACTGTCAACATTTCTCCAGGAATAGATCCAAGTCATTAATGTCTTTGCCTCGGAAACAACTCTTTTGGTCGAACTCCAAAAGATATTAATAACCAAACACCATGGAAACAATTCTCCAAGAAACATCTTAGCGATGAATTGTTTTAGCGCGGGAATCAGGTTTCTTAGTAATTTGAAATGCGTCAGCGCAGAGATGCCAAAAAACAAAAGGAACACGCTGAAATTACGTTTAGGGATTATTTGGGCGAAACTGTTTTAGGGAATTATTTCGGCGAAACAGTTAGAGACATTTTAAAAGATGATTTTAAAAGATGATTTTAGAAGAGGATTTGAGGGTGAAACTCTGTGGTCGTTATACTACACAAGTTCCATTTGAACAGTGTTGTGAGGTCCTCTACCCCAACCCCGAAGGGTTCCAATCCCCCTACCCCAACCCCGAAGGAAGCCCCCGGTCCTCAAAGGTCCCCCGGGCTCCCAAAGGACCACCCGGCCCTCAAGGGTCCCCAGACCCCCAAAGAACCCCCGGGCTCCAAAGGGCCCCTCCCCCCTTGGCCCCCAAAGGGCCCTACCCCTCCCTCTCCTCCCCTCCTCACCGTCCCCTCCCCCTCCCCCTCCCCCTACACTCCTCCCCCTCCCCTCCCCTCCCCCTCCCCATTTTTTAATATTTTTTTGTGCATTGAGACACAGAAGGGCCCCCTCCCCCCGAGCCCCACAAAGGGCCCCGGCGCCCCAAAGGCTCCTGAGCCCCCATTTTAATACTTTTTTAAGGCATTATTATATCTTTTCAGAACAAATTATTATTTTAGGGAATTATTTCGGCGAAACGGTTAGAGACATTTTAAAAGATGATTTTTGAAGATGTTTTAGAAGAGGATTTGAGGGTGAAACTCTGTGGTCGTTATAATACACAAGTTCCATTTGATCAGTGTCGTAAGGTCCCATACCCCAACCCCAAAGGCCCCGGTCCCCCTAATGCCCCTTGAGCCCCCAAAGAACACCGGGACCCCCCCCCCCCCCCATTTTTTAAAAAATAATTTTTGAAATTTTTTTAACATGGTATTTTTTTTAACTTTTTTACGTATCTTAAAATGACATGAAATATGCTTACGGCACTACCAATCGTACTCTGTGCTTGTTCATAGACACGACACGGCTTTCCCACTGGTACTCTATGGCAGTTTATCGACACTACCTAGTTTATTGCGTGCATTAAATCACTATTTTTTTCGCAGTGGAAGGATAAACACACAATTCATATCTGTAAAAAAGTGAAGATGAATTATTCGACGAAAGTATGTGCACATGAAAAAATCCTCGTCGTGTTGAATGCTGACAAGGAGAAATACCTGAACTATGAAACGAGTGCAAGTGGTAACACTATTGGAAATGTGTGCATGCGTTGTCATGACAGCGAGAAGTTAGATTTCTTTGGAGTACCCAAGAATTTCAATCGTGTAAACGGTGGATATGCGAGAGTAACATTACCAGAGAAATTAGTGCTCAAAGAGAATGCAAACTTAAAAATAATTGTCGATGATCGGGGACAACTCCTTGCTACTGTTGCTGGTAACACATTACCTGTTGATACATCCTATCATCATCTTTCCGGTATTAGCATTTTAAAGAGAACAAGAAGAAGACAAGCATACTCCTGCAATAATGTCATTAATCATATCTTATCAATATGTCAAAACTGCTATCTATGTAAAAATAATGTGACAATAGACAGTAAAATCGCAGGCAGAATAAAAAGGACATTAGCAGACAATATCATCAATGAATATAAAGATGAATTGACGGAAAGTGAAGCGAAAGTGTACCAATAATGTATAATAATGTATTTAACGTATTTTTATATTAATATTCTACATGTCGTTATTTCATTAAAATATCTTATGCATTATTTTGTTAAGTGTTCATTATTTTAGGGTATGCTAGAACGTCAAACGTTCAGAATATCTATTAAAAAGGTCAGAGATGTAAGAAAAAGAATTTTTAGAGATAAAGATACTACTAGCAGGCTCAATTTTTCATAGAAGATAGAAAAGTTCAAGTTCTCTTCTGAATTTTACCAAAGGACACAATTCAATTCTAATTTCACCAAAGAAAATAAAAAGCTTACACTTCAGCTTTAAGTTCACCAAGACATAAAAAATTTAAAGTTCAGTTCTAAATTTTTCCATAGAAGATAGGAAAAGTTATACCATGATTGTGATTATTTTCTATGAAGATAAAAAGTTTCACTTTAATTCTAAATTTTCTTAAATTCAGTTCCGACTTTTCACATAGAGATGAAAAAAATTTAAAGTTCTGTTCCAAATTTTTCATAGAATATTGGAAAAGTTATACTTTGATCGTGAATATTCAAGTTCTCTTCTGAATTTTACCAAAGAACACAATTCAATTCTAATTTCTCCATAGAAAATAAAAAGCTTACACTTCAGTTTTAAGTTCACCAAGACATAAAAAATTTAAAGTTCACTTCTAAATTTTTCCGTAGAAGATAGGAAAAGTTATACTATGATTGTGATCATTTTCTATGAAGATTAAAAGTTTCACTGCAACTTTAAATTTCCTCAAAAAAGTGAAGAAAAGTTCAATTCGATTCTAAATTTTCTCAATGAAACTGAAATAAGTTATTGATCATTTCTATTTTCCCAAAATAATATAAAAATTTTCCACTTCAGTTCAAATTTTTCTTAAACAGATGAAAAAATTTAAAATACCGTTCCAAATTTTTCATTGAAGATAGAAAAGTTCAAGTTCTAATCTGAATTTTACCAAAGAACATAATTCATTTCTAATTTCTCCAGAGAAAATAAAAAGTCTCCATATCACTTTTAGTTCACCAAGACATAAAAATCTAAAGTTCAGTTCTAAATTTTTCCATAGAAGATAGGAAAAGTTATACTATGATTGTGATTATTTTCCATGAAGATAAAAAGTTTCACTTTAATTCTAAATTTTCTTAAATTCAATTCCGACCTTTCTCAAAGAGATGAAAAAATTTGAAGTTCTGTTCCAAATATTTTCCCGGAAAAAGAAAAGTTCAACTTCGATTCTGAATTTTCACAATGAAAATGAAATAAGTTATTGATCAATTCTGTTTTCCTAAAATAATATAAAATTTTCCACTTCAATTCAGATTTTTCTCAAAGAGATGACAAAACTTTAAATATTGTTCTAAATTTTTCATAGAAGATAGGAAATTTATATCATGATTGTGATTATTTTCTATGAAGATAAAAAGTTTCACTTTAATTCTAAATTTTCTTAAATTCAGTTCCGACCTTTCTCAAAGAGTCAAATTTAAAGTTCTGTTCCAAATATTTCCCCGAAAGAAGAAAAGTTCAACTTCGATTCTGAATTTTCTTAATGAAAATGAAATAAGTTATTGATCAATTCTTTTTTCTCAAAATATTATAAAATTTTCCACTTCAATTCAGATTTTTCTCAAAGAGATGAAAAAATTTAAAATATTGTTCCAAATTTTTCTTAGAAGATAGAAAAGTTCAAGTTCTAATCTGAATTTTACCAAAGAACATAATTCAATTCTAATTTCTTCAGAAAAAATAAAAAGCTTCCACTTCAGTTTTAAGTTCACCAAGACATAAAAAATTTAAAGTTCAGTTCTAAATTTTTACATAGAAGATAGGAAAAGTTATACTATGATTATGACTATTTTCCATGAAGATAAAAAGTTTCACTTTAATTCTAAATTTTCTTAAATTCTGTTCCGACTTTTCACATAGAGATGAAAAAATTAAAGTTCTGATCCAAATTTTTCTTAGAAGATAGAAAAGTTCAAGTTCTCTTCTGAATTTTACCAAAGAACACAATTCAATTCTAATTTCACCAAAGAAAATAAAAAGCTTCCACTTCAGCTTTAAGTTCACCAAGACATAAAAAATTTAAAGTTCAGTTCTAAATTTTTCCGTAGAAGATAGGAAAAGTTATACCATGATTGTGATTATTTTCTATGAACATAAAAAGTTTCATTTTAATTCTAAATTTCCTTAAATTAAGTTCCGGCTTTTCTCAAAGAGATGAAAAAATTTAAAGTTCTGTTCCAAATATTTTCCCGGAAGAAGAAAAGTTCAACTTCGATTCTGAGTTTTCTTAATGAAAATGAAATAAGTTATTGATCAATTCTATTTTTCCAAATAATATAAAAAGTTTCCACTTCAGTTCATATTTTTCTCAAAGAGATGAAAAAATTTAAAATACTGTTCCAAATATTTCTTAGAAGATAGAAAAGTTCAAGTTCTCTTCTGAATTTTACCAAAGAATACATTTCAATTCTAATTTCACCAGAGAAAATAAAAAGCTTCCACTTCAGTTTTAAGTTCACCAAGACCTAAAAGAATTTAAAGTTCAATTCTAAATTTTTCCGTAGAAGATAGGAAAAGTTATACCATGATTGTGATTATTTTCTATGAAGATAAAAAGTTTCACTTTAATTCTAAATTTTCTTAAATCCAGTTCCGACCTTTTTCAAAGAGATGAAAAAATTTAAAGTTCTTTTCCAAATATTTTCCAGGAAGAAGAAAAGTTCAACTTCGATTCTGAATTTTCTTAATGAAAATGAAATAAGCTATTGATCAATTCTATTTTCCCAAAATAATATAAAAATTTTCCACTTCAGTTCAGATTTTTCTCAAAGAGATGAAAAATTTAAAACACTTCCAAATTTTTTATAGAAGATAGATCGTGAAAGTTCAAGTTCTCTTCTGAATTTTACCAACGAACACAATTCAATTCTAATTTCTCCAGAGAAAATAAAAAGCTTCCACTTCAGTTTTAAGTTCACCAAGACATAAAAAATTAAAGTTCTGTTCTAAATTTTTCCGTAGAAGATAGGAAAAGTAATACTATGATTGTGATTATTTTCCATGAAGATAAAAAGTTTCACTTTAATTCTAAATTTTCTTAAATTCAGTTCCGACTTTTCACATAGAGATGAAAAAAATTTAAAAGTTCTGTTTCAAATTTTTCATAGAAGATTGGAAAAGTTATACTTTGATCGTGAATGTTCAAGTTCTCTTCTGAATTTTACCAAAGAACACAATTCAATTCTAATTTCTCCAGAGAAAATAAAAAGCTTACACATCAGTTTAAGTTCACCAAGACATAAAAAATTTAAAGTTCAGTTCTAAATTTTTCCATAGAAGATAGGAAAAGTTATACTATGATTGTGATTATTTTCCATGAAGATAAAAAGTTTCACTTTAATTCTAAATTTTCTTAAAATCAGTTCCGACTTTTCACATAGAGATGAAAAAAATTTAAAGTTCTGTTCCAAATTTTTCATAGAAGATTGGAAAAGTTATACTTTGATCATGAATATTCAAGTTCCCTTCTGAATTTTACCAAAGAACACAATTCAATTCTAATTTCTCCAGAGAAAATAAAAAGCTTCCACTTCAGTTTTAAGTTCGCCATGACATAAAAAATTTAAAGTTCAGTTCTAAATTTTTCCATAGAAGATAGGAAAAGTTATACTATGATTGTGATCATTTTCTATGAAGATTAAAAGTTTCACTGCAACTTTAAATTTCCTCAAAAAAGTGAAGAAAAGTTCAATTCGCTTCTGAATTTTCTCAATGAAAATGAAATAAGTTATTGATCATTTCTATTTTCCCAAAATAATATAAAAATTTTCCACTTCAGTTCAGATTTTTCTCAAACAGATGAAAAAATTTAAAATACCGTTCCAAATTTTTCATAGAAGATAGAAAAGTTCAAGTTCTAATCTGAATTTTACCAAAGAACATAATTCATTTCTAATTTCTCCAGAGAAAATAAAAAGTTTCCATATCACTTTTTAGTTCACCAAGACATAAAAATCTAAAGTTCAGTTCTAAATTTTTCCATAGAAGATAGGAAAAGTTATACTATGATTGTGATTATTTTCCATGAAGATAAAAAGTTTCACTTTAATTCTAAATTTTCTTAAATTCAATTCCGACCTTTCTCAAAGAGATGAAAAAATTTGAAGTTCTGTTCCAAATATTTTCCCGGAAAAAGAAAAGTTCAACTTCGATTCTGAATTTTCACAATGAAAATGAAATAAGTTATTGATCAATTCTGTTTTCCTAAAATAATATAAAATTTTCCACTTCAATTCAGATTTTTCTCAAAGAGATGACAAAACTTTAAATATTGTTCTAAATTTTTCATAGAAGATAGGAAATTTATATCATGATTGTGATTATTTTCTATGAAGATAAAAAGTTTCACTTTAATTCTAAATTTTCTTAAATTCAGTTCCGACCTTTCTCAAAGAGTCAAATTTAAAGTTCTGTTCCAAATATTTCCCCGAAAGAAGAAAAGTTCAACTTCGATTCTGAATTTTCTTAATGAAAATGAAATAAGTTATTGATCAATTCTTTTTTCTCAAAATATTATAAAATTTTCCACTTCAATTCAGATTTTTCTCAAAGAGATGAAAAAATTTAAAATATTGTTCCAAATTTTTCTTAGAAGATAGAAAAGTTCAAGTTCTAATCTGAATTTTACCAAAGAACATAATTCAATTCTAATTTCTTCAGAAAAAATAAAAAGCTTCCACTTCAGTTTTAAGTTCACCAAGACATAAAAAATTTAAAGTTCAGTTCTAAATTTTTACATAGAAGATAGGAAAAGTTATACTATGATTATGACTATTTTCCATGAAGATAAAAAGTTTCACTTTAATTCTAAATTTTCTTAAATTCTGTTCCGACTTTTCACATAGAGATGAAAAAAATTAAAGTTCTGATCCAAATTTTTCTTAGAAGATAGAAAAGTTCAAGTTCTCTTCTGAATTTTACCAAAGAACACAATTCAATTCTAATTTCACCAAAGAAAATAAAAAGCTTCCACTTCAGCTTTAAGTTCACCAAGACATAAAAAATTTAAAGTTCAGTTCTAAATTTTTCCGTAGAAGATAGGAAAAGTTATACCATGATTGTGATTATTTTCTATGAACATAAAAAGTTTCACTTTAATTCTAAATTTTCTTAAATTCAGTTCCGGCTTTTCTCAAAGAGATGAAAAAATTTAAAGTTCTGTTCCAAATATTTTCCCGGAAGAAGAAAAGTTCAACTTCGATTCTGAATTTTCTTAATGAAAATGAAATAAGTTATTGATCAATTCTATTTTTCCAAATAATATAAAAAGTTTCCACTTCAGTTCATATTTTTCTCAAAGAGATGAAAAAATTTAAAATACTGTTCCAAATATTTCTTAGAAGATAGAAAAGTTCAAGTTCTCTTCTGAATTTTACCAAAGAATACATTTCAATTCTAATTTCACCAGAGAAAATAAAAAGCTTCCACTTCAGTTTTAAGTTCACCAAGACATAAAAAAATTTAAAGTTCAATTCTAAATTTTTCCGTAGAAGATAGGAAAAGTTATACCATGATTGTGATTATTTTCTATGAAGATAAAAAGTTTCACTTTAATTCTAAATTTTCTTAAATCCAGTTCCGACCTTTTTCAAAGAGATGAAAAAATTTAAAGTTCTGTTCCAAATATTTTCCAGGAAGAAGAAAAGTTCAACTTCGATTCTGAATTTTCTTAATGAAAATGAAATAAGTTATTGATCAATTCTATTTTCCCAAAATAATATAAAAATTTTCCACTTCAGTTCAGATTTTTCTCAAAGAGATGAAAAATTTAAAACACTTCCAAATTTTTTATAGAAGATAGAAAAGTTCAAGTTCTCTTCTGAATTTTACCAACGAACACAATTCAATTCTAATTTCTCCAGAGAAAATAAAAAGCTTCCACTTCAGTTTTAAGTTCACCAAGACATAAAAAATTTAAAGTTCTGTTCTAAATTTTTCCGTAGAAGATAGGAAAAGTTATACTATGATTGTGATTATTTTCCATGAAGATAAAAAGTTTCACTTTAATTCTAAATTTTCTTAAATTCAGTTCCGACTTTTCACATAGAGATGAAAAAAATTTAAAGTTCTGTTCCAAATTTTTCATAGAAGATTGGAAAAGTTATACTTTGATCGTGAATATTCAAGTTCTCTTCTGAATTTTACCAAAGAACACAATTCAATTCTAATTTCTCCAGAGAAAATAAAAAGCTTCCACTTCAGTTTTAAGTTCGCCATGACATAAAAAATTTAAAGTTCAGTTCTAAATTTTTCCATAGAAGATAGGAAAAGTTATACTATGATTGTGATTATTTTCCATGAAGATAAAAAGTTTCACTTCAATTTTAAATTTTCTAAAATGAAGAAAGTTCACGATTCTGATTTTCACATAGAAGATGAAAAATAATTCTATTTAAAAGTTTCTGTTCCAAATTTTTCATAGAAGATGGAAAAAGTTAATACGTTCCAAATTTTCGATGAAGATAGTTCAAGTTCTCTTCTGAATTTTACCAAAGAACACAATTCAATTCTAATTTCTCCAGAGAAAATAAAAAGCTTCCACATCAGTTTAAGTTCACCAAGACATAAAAAATTTAAAGTTCAGTTCTAAATTTTTCCATAGAAGATAGGAAAAGTTATACTATGATTGTGATTATTTTCCATGAAGATAAAAAGTTTCATTTTAATTCTAAATTTTCTTAAATTCAATTCCGACCTTTCTCAAAGAGATGAAAAAATTTAATCTTCTGAATTTTACCAACGAACACAATTCAATTCTAATTTCTCCAGAGAAAATAAAAAGCTTCCACTTCAGTTTTAAGTTCACCAAGACATAAAAAATTTAAAGTTCTGTTCTAAATTTTTCCGTAGAAGATAGGAAAAGTTATACTATGATTGTGATTATTTTCCATGAAGATAAAAAGTTTCACTTTAATTCTAAATTTTCTTAAATTCAGTTCCGACTTTTCACATAGAGATGAAAAAATTTAAAGTTCTGTTCCAAATTTTTCATAGAAGATTGGAAAAGTTATACTTTGATCGTGAATATTCAAGTTCTCTTCTGAATTTTACCAAAGAACACAATTCAATTCTAATTTCTCCAGAGAAAATAAAAAGCTTCCACTTCAGTTTTAAGTTCGCCATGACATAAAAAATTTAAAGTTCAGTTCTAAATTTTTCCATAGAAGATAGGAAAAGTTATACTATGATTGTGATTATTTCCTATGAAGATTAAAAGTTTCACTTCAATTTTAAATTTTCTCAAAGAAGTGAAGAAAAGTTCAACTTCGATTCTGAATTTTCTCAATGAAAATGAAATAAGTTATTGATCATTTCTATTTTCTCAAAATATTATAAAATTTCACACTTCAATTCAGATTTTTCTCAAAGAGATGAAAAAATTTAAAATACTGTTCCAAATTTTCCATAGAAGATAGAAAAGTTCAAGTTCTCTTCTGAATTTTACCAAAGAACATAATTCAATTCTAATTTCTCCAGAGAAAATAAAAAGCTTCCACATCAGTTTAAGTTCACCAAGACATAAAAAATTTAAAGTTCAGTTCTAAATTTTTCCATAGAAGATAGGAAAAGTTATACTATGATTGTGATTATTTTCCATGAAGATAAAAAGTTTCATTTTAATTCTAAATTTTCTTAAATTCAATTCCGACCTTTCTCAAAGAGATGAAAAAATTTAAAGTTCTGTTCCAAATATTTTCCCGGAAAAGAAAAGTTCAACTTCGATTCTGAATTTTCTCAATGAAAATGAAATAAGTTATTGATCAATTCTATTTTCCTAAAATAATATAAAATTTTCCACTTCAATTCAGATTTTTCTCAAAGAGATGACAAAATTTAAAATATTGTTCCAAATTTTTCATAGAAGATAGAAAAAGTTATACTTTGATTGTGAATATTCTTCATGAAGATATGGAGCTCCACTTTATTTCTAAGTTTTCTCGAAGAAGTGCAAAATGTACAAGTTCTCTTCTGAATTTTCTTAGAGAGGAGAAAAAAAGTTAGCTCAATTCTGAAATTTACCAATGAAAATGAAAAAGCTTCCATTTCAGTTCATAATTTCTCAAAGACATAAAAATTTAAAGTTCAATTCTAAATTTTTTCCATAGAAGATAGGAATGGCTATACTATGATTGTGATTATTTACCATGAAGATAAAAAGTTTCACTCTATTTCTAATTTTTCTTAAATTCAGTTCATTCATCTAACCACCAAAAACAATAGGTTAGGTTAGGTATAAATAAATATTAATAAATAATTAGAAACATTTCTCCATGTTTAAGTTAGGCTAGGTTAGGTTAACTTATCATGAGCGCTCATGATAAGCTAACCTAACCTAACTTAAACATTGTAAAAAGATTAAATTAGGTTAGGTTAGACTAGATTAAGTTAGGTCAGGTTAAGTTAGGTTAGGATAGGTTAGCCTACGTACGCGCGCGTACGTAGGCTAACCTATCCTATCCTAACCTAACCTAACCTAACCTAACCTGAACTTTAAATTTTTTACGTCTTGGTGAACTTAAAACTGAAGTGTAAGCTTTTTATTTTCTATGGAGAAATTAGAATTGAATTGTGTTCTTTGGTAAAATTCAGAAGAGAACTTGAATATTCACGATCAAAGTATAACTTTTCCAATATTCTATGAAAAATATGGAACAGAACTTTAAATTTTTTTTCATCTCTATGTGAAAAGTCGGAACTGAATTTAAGAAAATTTAGAATTAAAGTGAAACTTTTTATCTTCATAGAAAATAATCACAATCATGGTATAACTTTTCCTATCTTCTACGGAAAAATTTAGAACTGAACTTTAAATTTTTTATGTCTTGGTGAACTTAAAGCTGAAGTGGAAGCTTTTTATTTTCTTTGGTGAAATTAGAATTGAATTGTGTTCTTTGGTAAAATTCAGAAGAGAACTTGAACTTTTCTATCTTCTATGAAAAATTGAGCCTGCTAGTAGTATCTTTATCTCTAAAATTTTTTTTTTATATCTCTGACCTTTTTAATAGATATTCTGAACGTTTGACGTTCTAGCATACCCTAAAATAATGAACACTTAACAAAATAATGCATAAGATATTTTTAATGAAATAACGACATGTAGAATATTAATATAAAAATACGTTAAATACATTATTATACATTATTAGTACACTTTCGCTTCACTTTCCGTCAATTCATCTTTATATTCATTGATGATATTGTCTGCTAATGTCCCTTTTATTCTGCCTGCGATTTCACTGTCTATTGTCACATTATTTTTACATAGATAGCAGTTTTGACATATTGATAAGATATGATTAATGACATTATTGCAGGAGTATGCTTGTCTTCTTCTTGTTCTCTTTAAAATGCTAATACCGGAAAGATGATGATAGGATGTATCAAGGTAATGTGTTACCAGCAACAGTAGCAAGGGGTTGTCTCCGATCGTCGACAATTATTTTTAAGTTTGCATTCTCTTTGAGCACTAATTTCTCTGGTAATGTTACTCTCGCATATCCACCGTTTACACGATTGAAATTCTTGGGTACTCCAAAGAAATCTAACTTCTCGCTGTCATGACAACGCATGCACACATTTCCAATAGTGTTACCACTTGCACTCGTTTCATAGTTCAGGTATTTCTCCTTGTCAGCATTCAACACGACGATGATTTTTTCATGTGCACATACTTTCGTCGAATAATTCATCTTCACTTTTTTACAGATATGAATTGTGTGTTTATCCTTCCACTGCGAAAAAAATACTGATTTAATGCACGCAATAAACTAGGTAGTGTCGATAACCTGCCATAGAGTACCAGTGGGAAAGCCGTGTCGTGTCTATGAACAAGCACAGAGTACGATTGGTAGTGCCGTAAGCATATTTCATGTCATTTTAAGATACGTAAAAAAGTTAAAAAAAATACCATGTTAAAAAAATTTCAAAAATTATTTTAAAAAAAATGGGGGGGGGGGGGTCCCGGTGATCTTTGGGGGTCAAGGGGCATTAGGGGGACCGGGGGCCTTTGGGGTTGGGGTATGGGACCTTACGACACTGATCAAATGGAACTTGTGTATTATAACGACCACAGAGTTTCACCCTCAAATCCTCTTCTAAAACATCTTCAAAAATCATCTTTTAAAATGTCTCTAACCGTTTCGCCGAAATAATTCCCTAAAATAATAATTTGTTCTGAAAAGATATAATAATGCCTTAAAAAAGTATTAAAATGGGGGCTCAGGAGCCTTTGGGGGCCGGGGGCCCTTTGTGGGGCTCGGGGGGGGGGGGAGGGGCCCTTCTGTGTCTCAATGCATAAAAAAATATTAAAAAATGGGGGAGGGGAGGGGGGAGGGGAGGGGGAGGAGGGGGAGGAGGGGGAGGAGAGGGAGGGGAGGGGCCCTTTTGGGGCCAAGGGGGGAGTGGCCCTTTGGGGCCCGGTGGGTCCTTTGGGGGTCTGGGGGACCCTTGAGGGCCGGGTGGTCCTTTGGGAGCCCGGGGGACCTTTGAGGACCGGGGGCTTCCTTCGGGGTTGGGGTAGGGGGATCGGAACCCTTCGGGGTTGGGGTAGAGGACCTCACAACACTGTTCAAATGGAACTTGTGTAGTATAACGACCACAGAGTTTCACCCTCAAATCCTCTTCTAAAATCATCTTTTAAAATCATCTTTTAAAATGTCTCTAACTGTTTCGCCGAAATAATTCCCTAAAACGGTTTCGCCCAAATAATCCCTAAACGTAATTTCAGCGTGTTCCTTTTGTTTTTGGCATCTCTGCGCTGACGCATTTCAAATTACTAAGAAACCTGATTCCCGCGCTAAAACAATTCATCGCTAAGATGTTTCTTGGAGAATTGTTTCCATGGTGTTTGGTTATTAATATCTTTTGGAGTTCGACCAAAAGAGTTGTTTCCGAGGCAAAGACATTAATGACTTGGATCTATTCCTGGAGAAATGTTGACAGTACCTGTCAGACATTATTAAACTTTGCCTGGAAACAATTTGATTAATGACTGACAGCACAGGTGTTCCAAATTCGAAATCGATTACGCAATCAATTTCTCAGAAATCCATTTCCCCTAGGGACTCTATGCCCATATTTGGGGTGCAAAAAAGTTGTAGGTGGCAGCAGGGGTGGGTGACACGAGTAGCACCTCCCTCTCTACTTACATACTAATTTCTGTTCGTTTTAAGTTTTAATGTTGCTCCTTAATTTCAGTTGAAAAAACTTGCTATATTTTATTTAATATCTGATTGTTTTTTTTCAATAACGCCATGATACCTGGCTCTACCTGCACGGAAAAATCTCCCTCCACAATAATTACCCTTAACATCTCCACGCCTAAAGTTGAATCGGTAAAGAAAAAGCAGGACATAAAGAACTTTTGTATAGGAATTCTGTCAAATTCACCAAGTGTAAAATATCCCCTGAAAACTTCACCCCCCTGAAACTTCCCTCTCCATGTAAAATTTTCCCAGTGTAACATCCTCCCAACAGAAAATTCTTCCTCCCCTCACCAACTGAAAATGTATGCATATTCCCAATAACAAACAAAACAATATGTTAATTTTATAACTTAAAAAACGTTTCCAAAGGGACTATGGGGGTCATTTTATCTAAGACATAGTTATTGGGACTTTAAAGTATGCTGAAGAAAAGGGCTATCTCAATATTTTAATCGGGCGATTTTGGGAAAAAGGTGGCATGGGAGGGGGCCTAGTTGCCCTCCAATTATTTTGGTCACTTAAAAAGGGCACTAGAACCTTTCATTTCCATTAGAATGAACCCTCTCTCGACGTTCTAGGCCCACTGGGTCGATACGATCACCCCTAGGAAAAAAAAACAAATGAAAACGCATCCGTGATCATTCTTGTGGTAAAAATTACAAAATTCGACATTTTTGCAGATACGAGCTTGAAACTTTTTAGTAGGGTTCTTTGATACGCTGAATCTGATGGTGCGATTTTCATTAAAATTCTATGACTTCGAGGGGGTGTTTCCTTCTTTCTTACAAAATCGGGCAAATTTTCTCAGGCTCGTAGCTTTTGATGAGTAAAACTAAACTTAATGAAACTTATATATCTGGAATCAACATAAAAAGCCAATTCTTTTGATATGTCAACTGGTATCAAAATTCAGTTTTTTAGAGTTTCGGTTACTATTGATCCGGGTCGCTCCGTACTTATAGATCATTACCACGAACTATTTCATTGCCCATCAAAATCCAAACAGAGATCATTGAAATATGAAATTATTTTTTTTTTTCGCTATTGTATTTTTTTTAATGTCTGAATATACAAGAGATTTAAGTTCGAGAGGGAGAATTGTCCTGTTGTGAAACAGGTACATTTTACATGACTGTTATAAAATCAAAACTTGGTATCTGTTCAGGCAGGAAAATTTTTTTTAGCATCTCTAATCCTTCTGTAAACTATTTTAAGGTGTAAGCAATTGCATAAAGACAAGTCTACATCTGTTATAATCTACGGAAGCAATCTTTCTGCAATTTTGGTTTGAGTTTGATTTTCTTTTAAGATTAAATGCATAATAATTATAAATATTATTGATTAAACAAATTAATCCCTTTGCCAGGAATCCTTCCAGTTTAAAATTTACTGCATTTTGTTTCATTTTGCATGTAATTTAATTGCTCTTTTTATTTGAGAGTTTTTTCCTAAAAGTATTTAAAAATAAAATAATTCCAACGTAAAAAAAAATCCTGAAAAATATTCCCTTTCACCCAACCACCACTGATATTTTGGCATTTGGCCCACCCTGGAAAATTTTCTGCCGGCGCCCTTGCTAGCCATGATACAAAACAGTTTACACCTAGCAAAATATAGAACTTGTCACATTTTAGTGACAAGTAAACAGACTATATTCAATCTTGTTAATAATATTTGCTCGCTTGCCCATAGTCTTTGAGTACTCGTTACATTCCTTTTTTTACAGACTAATAATAGGCAAGGAGTAACAGACACTTACCAACTAAATAAAATAAGATAATTAATTTCTTGCATCAGCTACAGATAGAGAGATAGATCGATAGATAGATTTATTATAAGCTAAAGAAGGCCATAAAACACGGTATTTAAAATTCAAACCACAATATAGTAACCAAAGTCTACTCTCCCCTCCGGGCAAAAATAACAACAACAAAAAAGGACGAACTTTTATTACTCTCGATAGGTAGATAGATCGATAAATAGATTTATTATAAGCCGAACAAGGTCATACAATACGGTATTTGAAAACTCAAATCACAATATAGCAACACAAATAACAAAGTTCGTCCTTTGTTGTTGTTGTTATTTTTGCTGGGACGGGAGAGTAGACTCGAGAAGTATTACTCTCGGAATGGAGAGTAATACAACTCCCAGCAAAAATAACAACAACAACAAAGAACTAACTTTTATTATTCTCGATAGATAGATGGATTGATAAATAGATTTATTATAAACCAAACAAGGCCATGAAATACAGTATTCGAAAACTCAAGTAACAATATAGTAACGCAAGTCTAATCTCCCCTCACAGCAAAAATAAAAAAGAACAACAAAGGACGAACTTGTACTATTCTCGATAGATAGATAGACTGATAAAAAAATTTATTATAAGCTAAAAAAGGCCATAAAATAAAGCATTCGAAAACTCAAGTAACAATATAGTGACGCAAGTCTACTCTCCCCTCCCAGCAAAAATAACAACAACAACAAAGAACAAACTTGTATTACTCTCCTCTCTTTTCAACGTCAATATCATGCATACAGAAAAAATTTCTTACTATAAACCTAAAAAGGTCATACAAAGTAATCTATAATACACATAAAAAAATAACATAACTAATAATCATGTCCTCCCCCCCGGAGAATGTGTTACTTTTCTCTCCATACCACTTCATTAGCATAATTGCAAACCAAACCATTAAATTGTGCTTTTTAAAGTCATCTACCGGATCCCTGGGAACTCAAAGGTATCACATCAAAAAATTTACTTCTTATGTCGAAAAGCTGCTGACAGCCAGCCAGATTGTGCGCCACATCCTCAACTCCTGTATCGTATCTGGGATAAGAGTAATTCTCTTGAGTGATCTCAAGAGTAATCTCATGATTACTCAAGAGTAATCAACAGCTACTACTACTAACAACTCACTGAAGCACCAAACTACATGAATCCAACAGAGCTACGCACGCTCCTCCCCCATTCAAATCTATTCAAAGCCTTCCTCTTTACACCCTCCCAGGAAGTTCCCATTTTCTTTAAATCTTTTTTTATGACATCCTTCCACCCCAACCCTGGACGACCTACTTTCCGTTTAAACCTAGACGATTGGCCAAAAAGGACAATATTTGGCAATCTGTCATCCTTCATCCGCAGAACATGCCCTAGCCATTTCAACCTTTATTTCATTATAGCCCTAGAAAGCTTGGTTGAACCACACTGTTCTTACAGCCTACTGTTTGAAATACGGTCAATAGGCCGGGTACCCAGAACAATTCGTAGGCAATTTCTTTGGAAAACATATAGCGAATCTCTTAATTTCAAGAACGGTTATAATTTCTAACAGTTATAAAGTATAAAGGTGCCAAATATATTGTTTTTTAGTATTCAAAATTAAATTTTAAATATTTAAATATCAATTTTTATTTGATTTTTATTAATCTTAGTTTTAATCCTTTACTTTGAACAAACTACTTTGATAATGAGTCTTATAAACAATGGAGTCTAAAGATATTAAATATTTAGGTGTTTGATAACCAAGTTCAAAACTGTCGATACTGTTAAAAAACATCCGTCCAACGCTTCGGCATTGTTCAACAGAACTGAATGCTGGGAGTTTATGTCTTAGTTTTTTGTAAGTAGGCTATTGTTTTGTGTAATATTTTTAATTAATTACTTTTTCCATTTTTATATACTTTTACTTTAATTAACATACTTTTTCACTGCCTTTAGGGAAATGTTTATCTCTAAGCTTCATTAAAAAAAAAGAAAAAAGGTGTTTTCAACTGAAAGCAAGGAGTAACATTAAAACTTAAAACGAACAGAAATTATTACGTATATGAAGGGGGTTGCCCCCCTCCTTGATACCTGGCTCTTCACGCTACAGTTTTTGGCACTTCAAAAAACGTTACTTATTGTTCTAATTAAACGACCCTTGTGTTTGCGTAGTTTTTTTTTTGAAGAATTGGGACAAAATTTGAGTTTTAGCGTAAAGAGCGTTTTGTTGAGGAGGGGTTAACCTCCCTCACATACATAATAATTTCTGTTCGTTTTAAGTTTTAATGTTGCTCCTTACTTTCAGCTGAAAAAACTTGCTTTTTTTATTTAATATCTGATTGTTTTTTCAATAACGCCATGATACCTGGCTCCGCCTGCACGGAAAAATCCCCCTCCCCAAAAATTACCCTTAACATCTCCACGTCTAAGGTTGAATTGGTAAATAAAAAGCAGGACATAATGAACTTTCGTATAGGAATTCTGGCAAGTTCACCAAGCGTAAAATCTCCCCTAAAAATTTCACCCCCCTGAAACTTCCCTCTCAATATAAAAATTTTTCTAGTGTTAAATCCTCCCAGCAGAAAATTCTTCTTCCCCTCCCCACCCGAAAAATGTATGGATATTTCTGATAACAAATAAAACAATATGTTAATTTTATAACTTAAAAAACCTTTCCTAAGGGGCTATGGGGTTCATTTTGTCTAAGACATAGTTATTAGTAGGGAGGACTCTGTATATATACAGGGAGCTCCATATATGGGCATAGAATACTGACAGAAGTTTATAACATTGCCGGATAAAAAAGGTACTATTTGGTACTTTAAAGCACCTTTTTCAAGGTCGATTTATTTATTGTTTCTAGGTGTAATGACTCCGCGGCGAAGTTTGCACATGCCCATTGAATTCTAACGGGAACAATGTATTGATTCTAACGGGAACAGGATCACGTGCGTCATTCTAAGCCAATCAGGGAGTCGGAAATATTAGCGGGGCAGGATTGCAGAGAATATAGGGAAAGGATTTTTGCTATAGTTTTTATTAGTGTGTGAATAGAATTCAAGGAGTGAGAACAGTTTTACTTTACTCATTAGGATATATTTGTAATAATAATGAGTGGAATTTTTACACTATTAGAAGTTAACAGTGGAGTTGGTAGCAATGATAGAAGAACACCAAACATTGCGGTGGAAATCACGAGAGGATCACGGCTTTGTCTGGAAAAAATAATAAAACAAACTTTCCGAAAAATGAGTTTTTCAAAGAAAAGTAAAAGCCATTTCAAACTTAAGCTCAAGAGATACAAATACCTGTTAAAATTCAAACTCAAAACGACCAGAAATTACTATTAAAGAATAAATGAAACCCAAAACGAACAGAAATTAAATAAGCAATCATAGCAAAAAACATACAACAAGTAATGATATAAATGAATAAATAGATCTTAAAGCCAGTAATGCTTAGATTGAATATGAAAATCAAGCTTAAAACGAAAACAAATATTTTGCTATTAAAGTATAAATTAAACTTAAAAGGAACAGAAATTAAATAACAATCAATGCAAACAAACCTACAATATTTATTAATGTAAATGAATAAATAAATCTTAAAACGAGTGAAACTTAAATTGAATATGCAAATCGAGTTTGAATCGAATAAAAATAACTACAAACAAGAGTTTGGGTATCGTCTCACTGCAGAAGCCTAAAACCTACTGCGTCATTGGCGCTTTACTGAAAACAATTCTTTCATTAATTAAGATTTTAGGGAATAAATATCAGCATATGTATATTAAATTGACAATGCACATTTTTTTCAGTAAACTCATTTGAATTTTTTTTTCAGTAAAATACAAATCATATTCTGGCTCTTAGAAAGCATAGGGGTTTTTTAACCCAACTCATATTAATTTATGCTGGTTTTGAGTTTGACTCTAATATTTATTTTAATATTTCTTCGTTTTGGGTTTCATTTATTTATTGATGCTGATTTGGGGTAGTTGTATGCTTGGTAGATTATATGATAGTCCGGACGCCAGGTGTTGAAAGTGTGAATCATACCACGACGGAATGGGGCTGCTATGAGAATTAGCCTACCCTCCACCCCCTAAATTGACCATGCGGAGTCAAAAATACCAATGGCACTTGCTTGCGAGCGGCAGAACACTCCGAAACTTGACATTTTATTATATTTTGGTGTTTCATGCAAGAAAATGCATGTTCCATAAAGTTTGAGGTGCAGTTTTCCGCTCAAGTAGAAATGCCTAGAAGCCATAGAATGTTTTCATAACAAACTAACACGATTAGTTAGAAAAATATGGCAGAAACTATATGAGTCTTGAACAGTCTTGGAAAGTATAAACAAAATCAAATTGAATATTAGATATATAATGATATTAATTGTTGAAAGATCCATCAGTTCAAGATATTTTTTTCACTGTAATTTTATTTTAATTTTCAATGCTGTAAGAACTGGAAAATAATAAATTTATAATATATGATTAATTCCTTTTCAGTTGAGCACTAATGACGCAGAAGGCTTTAGGTTTTTACAGTTAAAGAAGGGGGCAGTATCCAGATTTTGTTTGTAGTGAAATTATATTTGTCTTGACTAACCTTGACAAGAACTAATAAATTAAACTGAATATTTGATGCATAATGATATTAATTGCTAAAAGCTCATCAGTTCAAAATTTTACTGTAATTTTAATATTTATTTTCAATATTAAGTACAAAAGAAAACATTTGTAATGTAATTCGTTTTCAGTAAAGCACCAATGACGCAGTAGGTTTTAGGCTTCTGCAGTGAGACGCTACCCAAACTCTTGTTTGTAGTTATTTTTATTCGATTCAAACTTGATTTGCATATTCAATTTAAGTTTCACTCGTTTTAAGATTTATTTATTCATTTACATTAACAAATATTGAATGTTTGCTTGCATTGATTGTTATTTAACTTCTGTTCGTTTTAAGTTTCATTAATACTTTAATAGCTAAATATTTGTTTTCGTTTTAAGCTTGATTTTCATATTCAATCCAAGCATTACTCGCTTTAAGATCTATTTATTCATTTATATTATTACTTGTTGTATGTTTTTTTGCTATGATTGTTTATTTAATTTCTGTTCGTTTTGGGTTTTATTTATTCTTTAATAGTAATTTCTGGTCGTTTTGAGTTTGAATTTAACAGGTATTTGTATCTCCTGAGCTTAAGTTTAAAATGGCCTTTACTTTTCTTTGAAAAACTTATTTTTCGGAAAGTTTTTTTAATTAATTTTTGTTCGTCTTTGATTGCAAAAAGTTTAAATTTTTTATGGCATGGGGGGGGGTGCTTACTGTCCGATTATTCTTGACTTTAAAAAACGGATCTTGAACTTTCAGTTTAGATCGAATGAGGCTTTTTTCAAAGTCTATACGATAACCTCTTTGATAAAAACCGTATATATGAACAATAGACAGCTTCATAACTTGTGGACAGCGATTGACAACAATGAATGGATTGAAAAAATAGCTCCAATAAGGGGGTTTAGACCATTTCACTTGCTGACGCAAAGGGATCACGACTGTTTGGAATTGACCTTAATAGGATTTTGTGTGCCAAAGCAATTTTACATCTATCTCAGAGTATGTATTTTAACCTTATAATTGGATAATTATAATAGATTTCCTATGTGTTCTTCCCATACAAAACCCCTTCCAATATGTTATAAACCCCCCTTTAATAAGTTATGCCCCACGGCATAACTTACAATGCCTACTCCCGCGCCCTGGTGGGCTGTGTCGACACCGGAGTTTTTTGTTATCAGAACTTTGAACTATTTTAACAAAAGTCCATCTCAAAATTTTTATGTGATGCATTTAGGGTGTGAAGGAGGGGGGGGGGATAGTCACCCTCCAATCTCTTTTGAATCTTAAAAAGTGAGCAAGAACTTTCAATTTTCAGTCAAATGAGACCTCTCCAAAGTTTATACGAGCATCCCTTCCATAAGAAATAATGGGAAGGATTTGGAGAATCCTTAAATTACAACTCTTGCCCAGAGGGCTGTGGGGGAGTTGTCATCCTCAAAGACCTAATTTCCAGAACTTAAAACTACGTTTAATAAAATGGCTGTCTCAAAATTTTGATTAGATGTGTTTGGGGAAAAGGTGGGCGTGAGAGGGGGGTTAGTTGCCCTCAAATCACTTTCGACTATTAAAAAGGGCACTAGCCCTTGGAATTTCCAATCGAATGAGCCTTTTTTGAAGTTTCTACGACATCGCTTTCTATAAAAACCTTATATGCCCCCAGAGCATAACTTAAAACCCTTGCCCTGAGGGTTGTGGGGGGTTGTCCTCCTCAAAAATAGATTTTCTATATGGAAATCAACTATGCTGTACGAAATGGCTATCTCAAAATTTTGATTGGATATGTTTGTGGGAATGATGGGCGGGGTGGGGGGTTGCTAGTTGACCTAATTTCCAGAACTTAAAACTACGTTTAATAAAATGGCTGTCTCAAAATTTTGATTGGATGTGTTTGGGGAAAAGGTGGGCGTGAGAGGGGGGTTAGTTTCCCTTAAATCACTTTTGCCTATTAAAAAGGGCAGTATCCCTTTGAATTTCTAATCGAATGAGCCTTTTTGAAGTTTCTACGACAACGCCTTCTATAAAAACCTTATATGCCCCCAGGTCATATCTTAAAACCCCTGCCCTGAAGGTTGTGGGGGAGTGTCCTCCTCAAAAACATATTCTATAAAAACCTTATATGCCCACAGGGCATAGCTTAAAACCCTTGCCCTGAGGGTTGTGGGGGAGTATCCTCCTCAAAAATATATTTTCTATCTGGAACCTTCTATAAAAACCTTATATGCCCCCAGGTCATATCTTAAGACCCTTGCCCTGAAGGTTGTGGGGGAGTGTCCTCCTCAAAAACATGTTTTCTATCTGGAAATCAAATATGTTGAGCAAATGGCTATCTCAAAATTTTTATTGGATGTTTTTGGGGAAATGATCGGCGAGGGGGGGGGGGGAGGGGGCTAGTTACACTCCGATCACTTTCGACTATTAAAAAGGGCACTAGCCCTTTAATTTCAAATCGAATGAGCCTGTTTTGAAGTTTCTACGACAACGCCTTCTATAAAAACCTTATATGCCCCCAGGGCATAACTTAAAACCCTTGCCCTGAGGGTTGTGGGGGAGTATCCTCCTCAAAAATATATTTTCTATCAGGAAATCAACTATGCTGAACAAAATGGCTATCTCAAAATTTTGATTGTATGTGTTTGGGGGAATGATGGGCGTAGGGGGGGGGCTAGTTGCCCTCCAATCATTTTCGACTAATAAAAAGGACACTAGCCCTTTAATTTCCAATCGAATGAGCCTGTTTTGAAGTTTCTACGACAACTTCTTCTGTAAAAACATTATAGGCCCCCAGGGCATAGCTTAAAACCCTTGCCCTGAGGGTTGTGGGGGATTATCCTCCTCAAAAATATATTTTCTATCAGGAAATCAACTATGCTGAACAAAATGGCTATCTCAAAATTTTGATTGGATGTGTTTGGGGAAATGATGGGCGTGGGAGGGCGGCTAGTTACACTCCAATCACTTTCGACTATTAAAAAGGGCACTAGCCCTTTAATTTCCAATCAAATGAGCCTGTTTTGAAGTTTCTACGACAACGCCTTCTATAAAAACCTTATATGCCCCCAGGTCATATCTTATGACCCTTGCCCTGAAGGTTGTGGGGGAGTGTCCTCCTCAAAAACATGTTTTCTATCTGGAAATCAACTATGCTGAACAAAATGGCTATCTCAAAATTTTGATTGGATGTTTTTGGGGAAATTATCGGCGAGGGGGGGGGGAGAGGGGGGCTAGTTACACTCCGATCACTTTCGACTATTAAAAAGGGCACTAGCCCTTTAATTTCCAATTTAATGAGCCTGTTTTGAAGTTTCTACGACAACGCCTTCTATAAAAACCTTATATACCCCAAGGGCATAACTTAAAACCCTTGCCCTGAGGGTTGTGGGGGAGTATCCTCCTCAAAAATATATTTTATATCTGGAAATCAACTATGCTGAACAAAATGGCTATCTCAAAATTTTGATTGGATGTGTTTGGGGGAATGATGGGCGTGGGGGGGCTAGTTGCCCTCCAATATTTTTCGACTATTAAAAAGGGCACTAGCCCTTTAATTTCCAATCGAATGAGCCTGTTTTGAAGTTTCTACTACAAGGCCTTCTATAAAAACCTTATATGCCCCAGGGCATAACTTAAAACCCTTGCCCTGAGGGTTGTGGGGGAGTATCCTCCTCAAAAATATATTTTCTATCTGGAAATCAACTACGCTGAACAAAATGGCCATCTCAAAATTTTGATTGGATGTGTTTTGGGGAATTATGGGCGTGGGGGGGGGGCTAGTAGCCCTCCAATCATTTTCGACTATTAAAAAGGGCATTATAACTCTTGATTTCCAATTGAATGAGCCCCCTTTGAAGCTTCTACGACGACCCCTCCCATATGAAGTGCCTCTGGGGAAAAAAATAAATAATAATAAAACATTGGAGCCGTATGGCCTTTACTATAGGCAACGCTACAGCGTTGCCTCTGATGGGATGAAGTATATGCAAGATATGTGATATCTTTGAGAAAATTTAAAATGGAAGATCAATTATGCTTCGCTGCAAAAGTTGATATAGCGCATGTGAATAGACTTCATAGTGCTTTAAGTGCATTAGTGAAGCATATCGAAGACAATATGCTGTATCGCTAATTTTGCATGTGTAGTATTATTGTTGTAATCATACAATAAAATTGTTTCGAAATCGAAAATGTTCCCTTTCTTTTTGTTAGAATGTTAGGCTAACGAATCATGGTCAGTCTAGAGTCAGCAGTGAGAGTGATAGGATTAAAAAATGAATAAATTTTAGAAAGAGAGAATTAGATCGAATCTTGGAATTATGGAAAAACATTTGATTTTGGATGATAATTTTCTCGAGTTATCCCTTCAACGAAAGATATGGGAACAGTCAGGGAACAGGGAACACTTGACAATATAATGAAAACTGATTCTCCCCCATTGGACTATTGTATGAAACTTTGTCGATGTGACTCAAATGCTTATACATATATCAATTTATTGATATATTAATTGGAACAAAGCAGAATAATATCGTGGATATACTTTTGAAAGCATTGCCATGGATTCAATGTAGATGGCTCCCCCATTCGAAAGAGGTAACGTCACAGAGTTACTCCTCTCACCTTAACTCCCCTCTGAATTTATCGAACTAGGATCAGTTTCGTTTTAGCTGTGAGAGAGTTGACATCGGAAACCGAAAAATGTTCTATACATGTCCACTAAGCATGTACACTCTTGGCAGTTGGACATCCTATGAGAATTGTACAATTATTGATGACTATAATGAAAAGTGCAAATTACGTAATCCTTTTAAATTACATAGAGGCTAAGCAGTACAAATTAAAGGATGTAATTCATGTCTTGAAGAGATTTGTGACTCTCACCCTAGAGGACATCTCTGCTCCAATTGTCACTATGACAAATGTGACCAGTGGGAGAATACTTACCCCGTTATGATTGGAAAGAATCCCAAATGTGATTTTAGTTTATTTCTACAAGATTGGTATCGTCGTGGATTTAAATTATTCTGGGAGGAAAAATTTGGTCTACGATTCAACTGTTAGGGTAACAAGGCAGTTTGGTTTCTACGTCATCGTTGTGACGACACTGCCTATTGTGACTATAAACCAAGTGATTTTTATTTGGAAGTTACCGAATTTGATTCACCATTTGAAAACACTGTATGTGATATTGCTTCAAATAGACAGATTGAAACTCGTGAATTTCACAATATGAATGCAAATAGTATCATTGACTATACAAAGAGATATGACAAGAGTGAAGTTACATTGTACTGTAGAAAATGTGACCCTGACTTTGCAGCCAATCAAGATCAATATACAGTGAATCCAAATGATTTACCGGCATTAGTGGTTCACGACAGTTGCCTATACACCGAAGAAGAAGAAATATAAAGTGAAGAATAAAGACATTGTTGTATATACATTTATTAATAAACAAATTCACATACATTTTTTAAGCACTTTACTCGTAGGGTACCGAAATTTATATTATACAGGTCTGAGAGGATATTTTCCACCATAAAGTCGTTCAGACGTGTATTATCAACATAAATATTGAGAAACCGCTTTTACGTATATCCGCGACATCGGAACACAAAATATAGTAGTGCAAGGAAACCACAGCTTTTAGTCGTCAGATCCTGCACTCTCTTCTGATTTTGAATAATAGTTTTCCCACTGCTCTCAATATAGTTGCTGATGTTTGGAGTGTAGAATGTATAGGGTAGGCCAAGAGGATCAAAAAATTCAATCGTCTTCATTGTTTGATGAACAACCAATGACCCGTCTACACAGTCAACGGACTGCTATTAACAATAATTAAGCTATTGTTGACACTCTGAATTTTTCCAGGAAAATCCGAGGGCAGACAATAGGAACTGTATTCGGACATGTAGGGGTCCATACTAAATACATTGATGATTTGACTGGTGTTCATGGTGCCAAGTCTAGTAGAAAACTGCCTTCGGGAGTGATTTCCCAATAGGTTTCATATTGATTTAGAAAGATTAGTGCAATACTCTCAGCTAATGGGTCGGCAAATGTACACTCTAAACGCACACTCCCCTTACGTACTATACTCATATCCTGGGTGCCAGACAAATCCAATACATTGATACCATGCGTTTTAGCAAACATTTCTTCGGTTATACCATTTTCAAATAGTTGTGAATCATGATCTAGGGTTTGCATGGTCCACTCATACAATGTTCTACAGGATTTATCAAAAGATAGATTGTAGAGTGGGATGCCGTTTTCTTTTCAGACAAGAGATGAAAGCCCAAACATGTCAAATTTATGTGGACATCCAGTCCATGATCCTAATGCACTAGTGCTTTTTACAAATGCCAAAGCGAGTTTTGATGGAATTTCGCCATTGATAACGGATGAGTCGGTGAAGGTACGTGACCCTGTGGCAATATGACGTTGATTGGTGATTGTATGAGGAACAAGTAGTTTAATATTATTTCCACTGGCTCTCAGTTTTTCCACTGCCAAAGAAACAGAACTCATAATCTGTTGTTTGCGTACATGTAGTATTGCCGAGGTGAGAGCGAGAGTTACATCAGGATTGGCAGCAAGTTCTTTTCTCAATATGAAATTCGATGGTGCAAGCGTCAATTTTATATCCACTTTAATATTGAGTGGTAGCCATGATATATTCAATATTTCATGATATATTTCTTCAACTTGATGTAATTCACTAGTTGTAGCATTTTTAAGTGCATCTGTACTATCAGTATTAGTAATATATTCATATCCATTGATGGTGCCTCTCAATTCCTTGTATTACTTGGTCGTCATCAGTATAAATTGCATATAGCTTGTATAATTTGAGAGATTGTTGCTTGGTCTCACCAGTGTGCCATTGATGTAGACACTGATTTGACGAAATAAATTATGTAATAGACAATTTTCGTAGGATATTCCATCGGCAAGAATTGGCAATGTATTATCGGATTTCCGGACTTTCATTTGTAAATCTATAAATGTCGAAGACATATCCATAAAGTAATCTTCATTGGAATAAATTTGAAAGTGGATATTATTGGAGAGGGGTTGTTGTGGATAAAATTGTTCATAGTATCCATGCTTTACACTCACATCAACATTTTCTGCATTGAATAGATTCAATGAGGAGGTGATTGAAGGTTGGGAATCGTATGCGGTAGATATGACATCTTAGGAAAAGAAATCTAGTTTTGATCTAACAGTTCTCTTCCTGGGGCTTCTTCTTCTACTGTTTACAGTGTGTGTCGGCTTTTTCCTTCTTTTCTTTGAAAGGTGTGATGTCTTACGTTTCTGACCTGAGTAGAGACTGATGAATGATGCATTGTTTCTTGACCTTTTTAAACCTTTTCCATTTTGTTTTAATCTCTCGCCAAGGTTTCGCGCACTGGACCTAAGATTTTCCGAAGCACTTTTTTTAAAATCCTTGCCAGAGCTCCAACCGTATAGTGTAGAGGATACAAAATCTGTTGCAGCCGGTACAATATATTTTCTAGCCAGAGGTAGTGCAGAGCAAAAGAGCTTAGCAAACTAACTGCCAAGACCATAGCCAGACATTGAAGAGCGACCTTTGTAATAGTCCATTCCATTACCCTGTTGTCTTGGGCCAAGAGTATTAACATAGCAGTCAATATCAGGACAAATGAATACCACTTTTCTATTAGAAATCTTGTTGTTGAACGATGGGTCGAAAATGGCATGTAATCACAGCCAAACCCTTTGATATTGCCAGGGGATCATCTAATTCAGTTCTTAGTGTTAACTTACAGAGTTCCAAATAGGAAGTGTTTACGGGGATAAACTGAAGATGCTTTATATTGAAGTGGTGAATATGTTCTTGATTGGTTTTTTGTCCAAGAACTCGTAGGAGGGGAACATTGCTATTGCAAACCCGGGATGTTTCCACGAATGAAGCGTAGAGAAATATACAAGTGTCTGTGGAGAAGGCAGGCGAATAATCAGCAAAAATAAAATTAGTGTTTCCGGCACTTTTACCATTGATTATATTGAGCCTAAAGCCCAGAACATCCTTTAGATTATCATTGAGAATAACCTTTTCATTGGCAATAGGTGAACTAATAGAGATCTTGCCTTTCTCCTTTGAATAGCTGAAATGAAAAGCTCATTTTTTACGAGCGGAAGTTCTTTTATTGATAGAACGACATAAATCATTCATACAGGTGAGTTCTTCATATGGTAATTCAATATATGGATAATTCATCCAATTGATCTTTTGAATTTGTTCTTGATCACCTGAGGGTGGCGGCCAATCATAGGGTCTAATTTTATATCATATTTACCATCTTTTCTCAGGATATCATATGTATTTTTGAGAATGCCGTCGACAAGTGCCACTTCATACTTTCCATCGTCGAATTTGATGGTGGGGGAGAGTTTCATCCCAAAATCACTTGTTCTATTCAAGTTATTGTAGAGAGGATCAGAAACATTGGACATGAAAGTCACATAAAAAGCATTTGGCATTGTTAATATCTTCAGCGCTGACCCAAGAATCAAAATCAGAGTTGTATCCTAGCCAGCGAACAAGCAACTGTCTGTTGCCCCTGCGAGTACAACTCTTTAATATCTTTTCAATTTGATAAAATTCACTACTGTTTCTAAATTTTTGTAGTTCATATTCATAAAAACCGCCGAGAATCTCATCATATTTGGTGTCTCGCAGTCGATATGTCTTGGGTGTATTGTCTAGAATTTTGGACACTTTCAATAGTTCAGTGCTCCATAAATAATTCCCCTTTTCAAAAATATTGGTGGTTCCATTAATTCGAACAGTATCATCAACATTGAATTTTTTATTTTTCTTCTCATTGCCATTGGAATATTGCTTTAGAAAAGCATCAAATGTATTTTCACTGCAATGAACTTCCCCAGGACTTAAGTTGGACAGGGATCGATGGGGTCGTTGGTTATATATCTGCATGATTTTATCTAAATCATGAATAAAAGCAGGTGTGTTTTTCAGTGTATAATATCTTGAAATTAATAGACGAATCGTTCTTATCAATCGTTCAGCCAATGCAGAATTTATCGGGCTGTGACTATGATAGAGTTTTTTATTATATTTCAATAGAACCTTTTGCACATGAAGATTAACAAATTCGCTACCGCGATCTGATTGAATTTTTCTATAGCAATCCTGTTCAAGAATACATTCTATAGCATGAGCAACTTCAACACCTCTCTTTGACTGCAATTGAACGGTATAGGCATAGCGACTAAGACACTGATTGCCACTAGAATATATTTGTAGGGTGCATTGTGACGCCGTTGAATCGCGTCTAAAGTTAAAAGATTAGTTTGCGTTATATGCAGAGGGAAAAAGGCTTTAGTTTGTCGATATTGTTTGCCACGAAGCCTGCGATTCCAATGCAGTGTGTAAATCGGTTTATTTTCTAGATTCTCTCTTGCTTTTTTTAGTGTGCTGCCATTTATGTTAGAGGCAACTTTAGAAAGCGTTGTGGGGGAACTTAGACTTCCCGCTTCACCGATATTTTCATAGAAATGCTTCAGAACTTCAACCATTTTGAACGCAAACACGTAGTGCAATGTCCACTCCCCTTTTGCACACTGGAGGATGATTCAATCCGTCTTCAGTTTTGACTAGCAGCCACAGGTGTTATAAAATCACTGCTGCTTCTGCTGGTAGTATTTTCCAATATTGAATCTTCTTCTTTTTTAAATGGTGTTGATGTTGGCGTGGTTGGAAGACTGTATTCTCTTAGTTTCTTTAGAATTTTCTTATTGCCAATAAGACTTTTGGGGAAGTTTGATCCATTTAGAAAGGTATATAGATTATTGTCAAATGATAAAAGTCCTTTACGATTCTTCACCATATCATAAATTAAATCAACTAGATTATAACTTTTCCCCTGAATTATAATTCATTTCCCTGTGCTATCGACTTGAACTTGATCACCAGTTTCCAACATGAGATATGATAATACTCTTTTACTCTGTTCTCGATAGGTCACTGGCAATAGGTTTCCAATTGTTGACACTATGGAATTCAATTCCTTCTCCTTTGATTGCACTGCTGCAAAATCTTGAGGAGATGTTTCCTGTTTAGAGGGATCTGTGACGGTGACGGCGGGTCACTCACGATAAGGTCTATGTTTGTCCAAACGTCGCAATGCATCTTGAAGTAAAACTAGCTTTTTGTCATCGGCAATATTCTCATCATTAATGAATTTGCTTAGATTGTCTTCAAAATGTTCCGCGGGCGAGAGGACAAGTTCAAATGGCGTCAATTTATAGGGTTTAGCCATTCTCTAGAGAAAACTGTTCCTAAGTCCTGCAATTATTGGCAGTAAAAGTGTAAAAAAGCTACTACCCGCTTGAAGGAGATGTTTTCTTTTAAAATTTTTCCCCTTGTTTTTTCAAGCCAAGGCACGTACAGTGGAACGATGTTCCTTTGTCTTTTGTCTAACACCTTCTGGCAAGTGTACATTGCCCTCCGTTAAATTTAAACAAAGTTCAGATATTAGATTAATGAAATCATTCTCAACACCATGTTTGAGTATGGCCTTCCTGACTGGATGTTTTGAAGTGTCTAAAACAGAAAATAAATGTCGTTGTTCATGTAGTTTCTTCAGTGTCATAATGGCAACTAATAGCTTTTTCTACTGTTCACCGGAAGATATGCAGTAATTTTTTGTCGAAAATATCTGTGACTACACGTAGATCCTCGGGTGTGCTCTGATTAAGATCTAGAAAAATGTAGCCGTAGGGCTTATTTGTTGCCTGAGTGTACGCTAACAGCAGAAATTTGGGGGCGCCTTGATATATTTGCTTATTGAGAGTTATTAGCGAGCTAGAATCACGAACAACTCGGTAGACAATATAGATGGTGCAATTCAAAGGAAAGGTTCTCATACATTTGCTCTGATGAAACAGAATGTGTAGAACTAGGGTTATGGAAATGTGTTCATGATGAGAGCGAACGGTAAACAGCTGTAGCAATTCCTGTGAGAACTGTTCAATGGATTCAGCCAAATGATCAATAATCAGCCACGAGTTTGGTTCAATATTGAAAACATCAAGTCCCCGTATGAATTGTATTGGTATGGTTGTGGCAATAGCTTATATTTGATCGTAGGACTCTTGCCAAATACTATAGCAATAATAAATTTTCTTTGGTTTTTCCAAAAACATTTTAGTACAATTTTGAATTATTTTAGCTAAAAGTGTCGTTTTCCCCGACATTGCTGGAACACACAGAAACGACCTGAATGGTGTTTTAAATTGATACATACTGCTACTGTTGACAAAAGTCAGACTACAACTAACTTTAAACCATGCTTGTCCAATGAATATGTAGTAATAATAATTTTCCCATAGATCTATTTAGTACGTTAACAAGAATAACAAAAACAATATTTCATTCATTTATTTCACATAAAAACACTTTTCTGTTCAAAAAGAACAACATTTATTGAACAAAAACACTTGTTCAACAAGAACAAAAACTCTATTTGTTCAAAATGAACAAAAATTATTAACATGAACAACAATAATATTTATTAACAACAACATTTATTAACATAAAAACACTTTTCTGTTCATGAAGAAGAACAACATTTATTAACAACAACATTTTTTTCACTTTTTTTGTTCAACAACAACAATATTTATTATCATAACAACACCTTTTTGTTCAACAAGAACAACAACACTATATGTACAATAACATTTATTGTCATAAAAAACACTTTTTGTCCATCAACACTATTTGTGCACACACATTTTTGTACATTAGCACTATTTATACAACACTTAAAAAAACACGAACTTAAAATAGAACAGTTGAACACTATGAATTTATACCCTCTACCCTCCGGGGAGCTGCGGGCTGAAGACCGGCCGCGGGTGGGACCCCCCACCCCTCAGGAGCTGCGGGCCGAAGGCCGATCGCGGGTGGCCCCCCCACCCCCCAGGGTCGCTTTGAATCGAAACAGTATACAATAGTCACCGTCACTGCTGCTGCTGCTGGTTAGGTTTGAACATTTAAGTTAATTCATGAATGTTTAGGTTAGGTTAGAGCATTTAAGTTAATTCATGAAAGGTTAGGTTAATTTATCAGGTGATTTAGGTTAATTTATCCAGACCAAGTTGGTTGCGATATTCTACAAATTCAACCCGGTCTGAAATTCTATAGTGGCCGTTGGGGAGTACATTTACACCATTCTCGAGCACAAAGACTTTTTCGGATATACATGACATTGCATTCTTTTCCACTCTAAAAGCATAATTTTTATACTGTAGAGAGCGAATTGCAAGCACTTGTGCTCTCGGCACTAGGCTACTCTCTACACAGTTTCTCTACACACTCATGTTGAAAATGTTCTTTAAAAAATGTGTTGGCACCCCTTTACACGCCTGCTTTACATCCCTGTTATGAGTTTCAACGCAATAAACTTTAGGACCCGGGAACACCGCATTGGATCTCAAATCACTCCCCGTCACTGATTTTAACATGGGTAGTCGATTGGGGGCCTGACGCTTCACCAACTCGGGGTAGAGGGACGGATTCCAGTTAGTGAAATCCATCCGCGAGCTAATGTGTTCCCCGTTTCCTAAATCCCCCAATAAATCCCCGGTTTTTACTTTTAACAAAAGAGAATCTGTTTCCCCATAGTAAACTTGAACCTCCCCCTCCCTTGGCCATTGTACCTTGCACACATTGTAAAAAAATGACAAAACGAGCTTTTTGGAAATTTCAAGTACTGAACTACCTCCTGCTATATTCTTGTTCAGTACCGCATTTCTCTTTTTCCTGTGTAGAAGAACCTTGCTTGTCTCTATGCTCGTGAATGATGTAAAATTGGGGTCTGCAATAATTCGTGCACACTCTTGGGGGTCAGTCACGACGTCGCAACGAGATCTGTTCCGTATGCTTTCACACATTTTGCCAAAGGCTGAATTTAGAATGAGCTTGTACATTTCCTTTTCTACTTTACTGTTTGCCTGAGAGCGTTTATCAATAAAGGTGTCGATAAACGTCTTCAAGTAGGGTTTTTGATTGAATTGCAGGACCCTATGTTTTTTGGTGATCTTGAAACCATTGTTCACCATCCAGTGAAAAAGCACTTGATGAAAAACGATATTCTCCTTAGGGTCCAGGTCTGCAATCAGTTTTTGCTTGGAGAGGGTCCAATGCATCCCCATATCCTCAACCAATGATCGATTGTATGGACTCAGTTAGTCCTTAGTCACTGGTCGATTGATACAGGGGAAAACAAAATCTTTGACTGAATCATGAAGCACCAATGGAATGTGTCCGTCAATTTCAAAGAACCGTCCTTGTGGCCCATTGTCCTCGACGTTGTTAATGTCGGGGAACTCACAAGGATTCTCAAGCCATTTATAGTTCCCACACGGCAAAGAGTAGTGAGACATTGCCGAGGGATATGACGAGTTCATATCCAAGAAAACTGCATTTGACTTTACACCAGTGTCTTGCCCGCTTGGATTTGTTGTCAAAACGCGATCTCCATGAAAAACATACCCAACCCTCATTAACCTCTCTACAAAAAGGTGTTGATCTACATCAGTTATCAAGCCTATTTCTTCCCTACTAATTTTAAAAATCAAGTCCATCACCAAATGTAGTGTGGAAAAATAATATCCTATATCTAGTCCAAAGTCTGAATAGATTTGATCTTTGTTTTTACAGACAATATCTAATAGAGTTAAAACGTCACTGGCCAAGTACAGTCTACAATAATCCCACCCATTTTTACAATTAACCTTAGCCCAGACCTTCTTGGCAAATTCATATTCCTCGGCAGTACATTCACTGTTGGTGAGTGAATTAAAGACAGCTTCAATTGGAGGTAGTTTCACCTCGCTTAAGCGAGCGCCAGAACAGTAATAGCCGTATGCATATACACCTTTACAGGTCAATAGGTCGTACATTTCACTGTCTGGAAAGTGCCTATTAAGCAAAGGAAAACAATAAAAATTGTCAGTTTTCTGCACTTGTGTCAATTGACTCATTGCCTTGGGGAAAAAACTAAAAGAAGCTAAAAACCTGATTTTATTCAGGCATTTATGCTCGTTATTCACTAGCTGCCGTTTCAACTCGAGAAGCACCTGCTTCTAAGCTGATTTGGGGATGATCTTATAGGTAAATGAACTGTTTACCCATGGACTATCTACTCCCCCTCCTTTCCTGTGCATTCGTGCCAAAGCCGGTAAAATAAATTTTAAATCATAATTTGCGTTGTTAATGAAAACTGGAATAAAAACTGTTGGCTTACATTCACATTGCATGATTGATATGCTACACCTCTAAAATTACTACCCCCTGATGATATTTACAGCCAAAAGTGATTGTGGTCTCTGTCTTTCCCCTTCCCCCCTCTTTTCCCTCTAGTCCCCTTCCCCTTATCCCCCTCTTCAAACTCCCCCTTACAAACCCAGCATATTTTTTGATTTTTAATCGTGAGACGATCCTCTGCAGACAATAACATTGGGTAATGGGAATTTCTCAAACGAGAAAAAGCTCCCTTAGCGGTGCCAATTAATTTGGTCAGTGCCTTGACCATGCACTCACCCTCATCCAACGTTTCAACTATTTCTAACAACTGCATGCTGTTAGAACTGTCTCTTTGTGCGTGGGCGTAGGAAACTGCAATGGCTCGATTTTCTTTGATTCGATTCGAAAATTGAGAATCGTTCACTTCCACTAGCTTCGCCTCACAATCCAAAGAGATTTTATTGCTTTGGAAGAGGGTATTTTGGAAATTTTTAAAACGTAAAATGGCCCTATCACCTAAGCCGTTTCCACTAACTGGTAGCCATGCCGTCTACAATGCTTCATATGATTCCATAGTTTTAAATCGCTTTGAAATCGAGACAGGCATGTTGGATAGTAGAAGCATACCCCCTTATTCTTTTTATCCTCCCCCAGAACTCTACTGATGTCTGTAATAGGATTAATATGGCCAATTACATTGGGGTCACTAGGTGGTGTATACAACAACCAAACCCAGTGCCTCACCAATTCAATCGACGGTCCCCTTACTGGGAACACCACCCCCTTCTTTTTAGAACGAACCCTATGCTCAATTTCAGTTTCATATTGAACCACAGTAACGCCGATATTTAAATGGGCATTGGCCCTTTCAAAAATATCAATGGACCTGAGCGTTACTGGGTATTTTCCCTCTGAACAAGTGAAATCTACAATGGGAAAATCGGACCCCACCTTCCCATGCACGGCCCAGTATTCTAAATTTTTCTTTGAGGCTTCATCTTTCAAAGGTCGGAAAGCTGACATGAGGAAAGCATACATGAAACATTTTTGACCTGTTTCAAAACAGATTCGCTGAACACCTTGACATCCTTCTAAATCTGGATTATATATTAAAACTGTACCCTTATCCCTATGACCCCCTCTTAAAATAAAATCTTTTTGAAATTTATCCGAAAACACACCCTAAAAATTTTCTAAATGTGGATAGACAACTAGCATCTCGGTATGTAAATAATGATGATAAACCTCGCTTTTACCCTCATTTAAATAAAACACCTTTAAAACAATTGAAACCTTAATTGAATCCCTACCATCGATAAACCTCGCTTTTACCTTCATTTAAATAGAACACCTTTAAAACAATTGAAACCTTAAATGAATCCCTACCCCCCCCCACAACTGAATCAGGTTTCCTAACAGTGCACGAATTCTATCTACATATTTATGGACAATTTCTATAGGGATAAATACAAAATTACCCCCCCCTAAGCGAATTAAAAGGATCCCCAAAAGTCGCAGTGTAGACAACTATCGTATTTAAAATTGAATTTGACAGTTGGAATTCAGGAAATGTTATAAATTGGGTATTGTCCCCCTCCTCCTACCCCTTTTGTATATTTTACCACCCCTCCCCCAAATTGTTCAATAATAGGGCTGTTCGATTCCATTTCATTTGTTTGAAGTGTGTTCATGTAATCTGAGGGTGGAGGGTTTCCTGTTAATTCCCGGGTAAAATCATTTAAAAGCTGTAAGGTGTTTGGACTTAGCAAAGGTAAGTCCCCCTGCTCAACTGTGCTATTATCTACATTAAAATAATCAGTTATACAATCATCAGTATTAAAAGGTATTTCAAGTGAATTACCATACCATTCGTTGATATGTGAATGGTTGCAGAACTCCACAGGTGCGTCTTCTTCTCCAACTTACGAGCAGGGGGGAGATGTCAAATTTGGAACCAAAGTAACCTATAAAAGAAAATATCTTATTTTCAAAGTGTCTAAATCAACCTATTTTTAAAACTGGATTATAATTTACGTATTATTTAAAACGAGCTTAGTAGTAGTATGCACATAGTAGCATTTGGTTAATTCACTGTTCCCTACTCTATATATTCTGAAAGTTCCAACTTTATATAAGTTATTTACAATCTAAAACATTACATAGTAGGTTTTGATTTTGTTCAAACAACCCCTCACAAAATTTCATATTAATACTCTATCTGCTTTGAAAAAACCGGGGTCTTTACTTGGTAGTCCAACTCCTTCAGGCCATATCCCCTCATGATATACAACTCATTCCGATAGAAAATTGTTTTTATAATATTTGTAGAAGCAAGATTAAGCATTCGTTAATAAAGCAGTTTATATCGCAAAGATTTTGCTACTTACTATGGGAAATTATGACCTGAATATAGTGTTTTTTTATTTGGCTTCACTAAGAGAATTCAGCTGGCTGAATGCAATAATTAAACAATTCAAAGGGGGAACGTTATATTTTATCAGGTTAAAAAACAGTGAAAAATGTCTTTTAATATCTCTGACACGCTTTTACTGTGTTGAAAAATGATGAATTGAAAGGCCTAAAAAAAGTTAAAAAAGGCTTACTTCTAAGTCCCTTAAAACTCGGGGAAAACTATAATATTCTAGTAAAAAATAGCATTATTAGTTTCAAATGGCGAGATAAAGGCTCTCTAACAGTAAACTAGAAATTAGTGAAAAATATTATTATGAGGTTGAAAAAATAGCGAAGATATCTTCAGTAGGCAGAGAAAATAAGGTGACAGGAAAGATTAGATAAGAGCGGTTTCTTTGACAAGCAAAAAAATTACATTATATTTAGGTGTCTCTGAGGGGAGGGAGCAGTGAAATTTAAAACAAGGGGTGGGAGGGTAAATTAATATTATAGCGAAAATAACATTTTAATGTCTTCAACAAGCTTGTATTAGGTTGAAAAATAGTTTTGTTTAGATATTTCTATAACCTGGTCCTGAATAATAGAAAAAAAGTGAAAAGACAAAAGTAAAGAGTAAAAGGCTCTCTAACAGCTAAAAAAAATAGCTTATTAGATTGGAAAAATTTACTCACGTCTTCAAATTGATCAAACACTTAAAGCTGGAGGCTTGGACAATACATTATAGGGAGCCATAGGTTTGTCTATGACTTGCCTGGAGGGGCCAACCCTTCTACCTTGCATGGAAGGCTCAGCACTTGACGGAGACAGTTGAAGAGAGTGCACTGACACTTGACGGGAAGCTGATAGCTCAGCTATTACATGAGAAAGAGCCAATGTTTGGCCTACGGCTTGTCTAGAAGGGTGATGCATTGTATCTTGTCCTGAAAGCCCTGCTGTGCGACTGGGGCTCAAATGGATCATATCTTGTCCATCACGATCTTTCACAGCCGGGCCAGCAATACACCGGGCTCGTGCAGCCGAGGCTTTAACTTGACGAGGCAGCATTGAGGCTCGATGAATAGGGGCTTGCATAGATGTGGTGGCGGTGGCGATGTCACTGGCTTGTATAGCGGGGTTCACCATCCTTGTGGCCCATTGTCTTTTCGGTTTTTGACCAGACTGTTGCTGTCTGCATGGAGGACACAGGGGGTTGGTAAGACATGGCCCTGGATGACTCAGCTATCTTCAGTTGTTGCATTGGAGTAGCGCCATTATCCTTAGCTCTCTCTTGAGGGGGAGGCACACATTCTTCAAAACTGTACTTAAAAAGAAGAAAAAAATTAGTATGGAAAAACGATTCCCCTTTTTACAGAAGAAAATTAGTACCCCTGCTCCTAACCAGGATTTATTGTCAGGTATAATTTTGTCAAGAAAGCATTTATCTCCCTTTTCAGTAAAGCAAAAAGTAAAAATTTGCGAGAAATATACTATGCTTAGAAATAAAACGTTTTCATTACACAACTTGTGAAAAATAAACCTTGACAATCAGTAGTCTGTAGCCTTAGGATAGAAATCAATGTTTCTATTTTTACCATTTAGAAAAAAATTAAAAAAAAACATTATTCTTTAGAGCCAACAACTGCATCAAATCCAATACAATGATTTAAAATATAGATCTCAAAATAGTCAGCCATAAATATGGTATAATTAAAAGCTAACCAAACACTAAACTTCAGTGTTGCGTGTCGGAATGATCACATTAGTTTTCGTGTCAAAGGGTGTACATGTCTGCACAAAGAATCCCCCCTTACTTTTCACGCGAAGAAACAGTTTGTTTTCACCTTACAACGAAGCTGTTAGAATCGAGACATTGCCCCTTCCCCGCCTCCCCCCTTTTACATAATGTCCTACAAATATTTGTTAGGCATTAATTTTGGAAATAACTCGTTTCCCTCTTCCATACAACATAGAATTTCGCAAAGCCTGTAGCCTTACAAAGTTTAATCAACAGTAATCTCTTTCTGCGTGAAACTGTTTTTAATTTGACGGGAAAATACATTTTTTCAGCGGAAGCTTTGCTATCCAAATTCATAAGGATTTAGCAAAGTCGGATATGCTTTAAAGGGTTCAATAATTACACCTGTTTAAATCTTTTCGGAAATGCTTCAGTCAAGTTAGCGGCATAAATGGAGACAGTATATTAAGGGTTGACAGAAAGTTGACTTTCACTTTTAGGTATGATACAGGAAGAATAAATTTAGAAAAAAGCAGAATTATTTTCAATGAACGAATGAAAGTCATAAACAGGGGGGAGGGGTGATGGTTTACATGGTAAAAAAGAGTGTATTTTGCGCTTTCTATCGACTATAAACATCATATAGTGGAGTTTGTATTGTGGTGGGGGGGGGTATACCCTGAATTTGAATTTACTGGAGGGGTGACTATTTAAAATGATTTTATTTGGAAATAAACTAAGAAAATTTACTAAAAAGAACTCACATTATAAATCGATGAAGCCAAAGTTTCCAACTCATCAATATTCAATGCTCTATCCATGGTGTCTTTAAACTTTATGATAGTTTAACCATAATGAATGTCCGTTATAAACAAAATCTCAAGGGCAAATTGTGAGGTAATGGGAAACCTTACATAACTTCCCTGATTGGCTTAGAAAGAGACACGTGATCCTGTTCCCGTTAGACTCGATCAATAATTCCCCATCAGATTATGTAATCAATTTCTCAGAAATCCAGTTCTCCTCGAATGAATCAATACAATGTTCCCGTTAGAATTCAATGCGCATGTGCAAACTTCGTCCCGGAGTCTTTACACCTAGAAACAATAAATAAATCGACCTTGAAAAAGGTGATTTAAAGTACCAAATAGTACCTTTCTTATCCGGCAATGTTGTAAACTTCTGTCAGTATTCTATGCCCATATATGGAGTCCCCTTCATATCTACAGAGGCCTCCCTACTGTTATTGGGCCTTAAAAGTATGCTGAAGAAAAGGGCTATCTCAAAATTTTGATCGGACGATTTTGGGGAAAAGGTGGTGTGGGAGGGGGCCTAGTTTCCCACCGATTATTTTGGTCACTGAGAAAGGGCACTAGAACCTTCCATTTCCATTGGGATGAACCCTCTCTCGACATTCTAGGCCAACTGGGCCGATACGATCACCCCTAGGAAAAAATCAAATAAAAATGCATCCGTGATCTTTCTTGTGGTAAAAATTAAAAAATTCCACATTTTTGCATATATGAGCTTGAAACTTCTATAGTAGGATCCTTTGACACGCTGAATCTGATGGTCTGATTTTCATTAAAATTCTATGATTTCGAGGGGTCTTTCTCTCTTTTTTAGAAAATCAGGCAAATTTTTTCAGGCTCGTATATTTTGATGGGTAAAACTAAACTTAATGAAACTTATATATTTGGAATCAACATAATAAGGCAATTCTTTTGATATATCAATTGGTATCAAAATTCAGTTTTTTAGAGTTTCAGTTACTATTGAGCCGGGTCACTTCTTACTTATAAGTCATTATCACGAACTGTTTGATTGCCCATCAAAATCCAAACAGAGATCATTAATATGAAATTATTTTGTTTTTCTTTTGCTATTGTGTTTTTTTTATGTCTGAATATATAACGGATTTAAGCTTGAGGGGGAGAATTGTCCTGTTGTGAAACAGGTACATTTTACATGACTGTTATAAAATCAAAACATGGTATCTATGCAGGCAGGATGATTTTTTTTAGCATCTCTACTCCTTCTGTTAACTATTCTAAGGTGTAAGAAATTGCATAAAGACAAATCTACATCTGTTATAATATACGGAAGCAATCTTTCTGAAATTTTGGTTTGAGTTTGATTTTCTTTTAAGATTAAATGCATAATAATTAAAAGTATTATTGATTAAACAAATAGATCCCTTTGTAAGGAATCCTTCCAGTTTAATTTACTATATTTTGTTTCATTTTGCATGTAATTTAATTGCTTTTTTATTTGAGAGTTTTTTCCTAAAAGTATTTAAAAATAAACTTATTCCAACGTAAAAAATCCTGAAAAATAATCCCTGTCTGCTTGACCCACCCTGGAAAATTTTCTGCCGGCGCCCATGCTAGCCAAGATAAAAAACAGTTTATACATAGAAAAATATAAAAATTGTCACATTTTAGTGACAAGTAAACATACTATATTCAATCTTGTTAATAATATATGCTCACTTGCCCCTAGGCTTTGAGTACGCGTTACATTTTTTTTTTTTTTTTTTTTTTTTTTTTTTTTTTTTTTTTTTTTTTTTTTACAGACTAATGATAGGCAAGGAGTTACAGATACTTACTAACTAAATAAATTAAAATAATTAATTTCTTGTATCAGCTATAGATAAAGAGATAGATCAATAGATAGATTTATTATAAGCTGAAGAAGACCATAAAACACAGTATTCAAAATTCAAACAAGAATATAGTGACCCAAGTCTACTCTCCCCGCCGGGCGAAAATAACAACAACAAAACAAGACGAACTTTTATTACTCTCGATAGATAAATAGATCGCCTTATAGATTAAATATATGCCGAACAAGGCCATACAACACGACGTTTGAAAAATCAAATCAAATTATAGCAGCACACGTCTACTCTCCCCTCCGGGCAAAAATAGCAACAACAAAAAAGGACGAACTTTTATTACTCTCGATAGATAGATAGATCGATAAATAAATTTATTATAAGCCGAGCAAGGTCATAAAACACGGTATTCGAAAACACAAATCACAGTATAGTAACACAAATAACAAAGTTCGTCCTTTGCTGTTGTTGTTATTTTTGCTGGGACGGGAGAGTAGAATCGAGAAGTATTACTCTCGGAATGGAGAGTAATCCAACTCCCAGCAAAAATAACAACAACAACAACAAAGAACTAACTTTTATCATTCTCGATAGATAGATTGATAAATAGATTTATTATAAGCCAAACAAGGCCATAAAATACAATATTTGAAAACTCAAGTAACAATATAGTAACGCAAGTCTAATCTCCCCTCACAGCAAAAATAAATAACAACAACAAAGGACGAACTTGTATTATTCTCGATAGATAGATGGATTGATAAATAGATTTATTATAAACCAAACAAGGCCATGAAATACGGTATTTGAAAACTCAAGTAATAATATAGTAACGCAAATCAACTCTCCCCTCCCAGCAAAAATAACAACAACAAAAAAAGACGAACTTGTATTACCCTCGATAGAAAGACAGATCGATAAATAAATTTATTATAAGCCGAACAAGGTCATAAAACACGGTATTCGAAAACACAAATCACAATATAGTAGCACAAATAACAAAGTTCATCCTCTGTTGTTGTTGTTATTTTTGCTGGGAGGGGAGAGTAGACTCGAGAAGTATTACTCTCGGAATGGAGAGTAATCCAACTCCCAGCAAAAATAACAACAACAACAACAAAGAACGAACTTTTATTATTCTCGATAGATAGATAGATTGATAAATAGATTTATATAAGCCAAACAAGGCCATAAAATACGGTATTCAAAAACTCAAGTAATAAAATAGTAACTCAAGTCTACTCTCCCCTCCCAGCAAAAATAACAACAACGACAAAGGCTGAACTTGTATTATTCTCGATAGATAGATAGATTGATAAACAGATTTTTTCTAAGCCAAACAAGGCCATACAACATTGTATATGAAAACCCAAATCACAATATAGTAACGCAGGTCTACTCTCCCCTCACAGCAAAAATAACAACAAAAACAAAGGACGAACTTGTATTACTCTTGGTAGAAAGATAGATCGGTAGATTGATTTATTATAATTCGAACAAGACCAAAAAACACGGTATTTAAAAACTCAAATCACAATATAGTAACGCAAGTCTACTCTCCCCTTCCAGAAAAAATAAAAACAACAATAAAGGAAGAACTTGTATTACTTTCCTCTCTTTTCAACGTCAATAACATGCATACCAAAAAATTCTTATTTTAAACCTGAAACGGTCATGCAAAGTAATCTATATTACCCACAAAAAATACCATAAATACTAATCATTTCCACACCCCCCACCCCGGAAAATGTGTTACTTTTCTTTCCATACCACTTCATTAGCATAATTGCAAACCAAACCATTACATTGTCCTTTTAAAGTCATCTACCGGATCCTCAGGAACTCAAAGGTATCACATTCAAAAAATTTACTTCTTAAGTCAAAAAGCTGCTGACAGCAGTAGTAATGGTTATAACGATAGGTACAAGACAGGTACCCTATATAGCTATAACGCTAGAGAGCGGGGTGTCTCCCATATAGCTACAATGCTTACAACAAGACAGTCCCGCCAATACAAGCAGACAGTGTAATGACCGGAATTCAACCACCGTGAAAATTCGTGTTGATCTGTGGTAAAAGTGCGTGATGTTTTCATGCTAGTGATGTTTTCATGCTAGTGAGCGTGGATATAAAAAGTCCGATACCGAGTTAGTATCTCAGTCAATAAGTTGAGTTTGAATAGTTTACATTATTTCAAATTGGAGAAATAAACGTTCAAATATTGTGAGATTGAGTAGTTTCACACTATTACACCTCGAAGGAGCCGACAGTGATGTTGTGAAGACAAGAGCCCCCAATGTAGCAGTTGAAATTGTAAAGGATTCCCGACTAACATTTGAGTGGGATGAGATGTTTGGCCGATACGTTATATCATTGAGTAAATTTAAGTCATATGAACAATTATGCTTTGCTGCAAAAGTGAATATAATGTATTTATCACGACTAGAGCATGGATTGAATGCTATTATGAAGCACATTGAGGAAAATGGATTAACTCATCTAACGCAAAGAGAGTGAAAATATATTCTTTTATTACATTTCTGTCAATAAAAATGTTTTTTCTTATAATGTTTTTTTTTTGATTAGACACTCTAGATGATCGTTTACTCCACTCGCTCTCTCTCTATGGTGGGTGGTGGTGGTGTTGTCCAATAGGTATTGAGATTATGCACAAAGTAGAAACTTGCGATTGTTATTTTAGTCTATAGTTGGTAGTGGGAGTATCAAGAATGATTGGATTTGAGAAACAGAAGATCTTACGGAATCTAGTCAAATTGGAAAAATGTTTAGTGTTAGATGATGAATTTTTGGAATTATCTCTTCAACGGAAAATATTTTCTCTAGAAATACTTAACTGTATAATGGGATCTGATTCTCCATCCTTGGATTATTGTATGAAGCTTATGCATTGCGAATCAAATGCATTTACTCAATTTATTGATATATTAATTGAAACGAAGCAAAATGACATTGTGATTCTGCTTTAAACCACTACCTAGAAATTCATTCTTTAAAACAATAGGAAATAAGTTTTTGTGACGATGCACGATTACTCCTCCTCCTCCTCCTCCTAGAAGACAACGTTATTTTTTTATTGATTTTGAGTCAGTTTCTTTCTGGCAGTGAGAGGGACAACATCGGAAAAATTTTTCCTACATGTTCACTATGTTTATATACATTGGGCAGCTGGTCTTCACGTGAGAACTGTACTACAGTTGATGACTATAATGAAAAGTGTAGACTATGCAATCCGTGTAAATTGCATAAAGGATATGCTGTACAAATTAAGGACTGTAATACCTGTCTTGAAGAGACTTGTGACTCTCATCCTAATGGTTATCTATGCTCCAATTGTCATTTTGATATGTGTGACCAGTGGGAAAATACTTACCCTGGTATGATTGGAAAAAACCCTAAACGTGACTTCAGTTTATTTCTAAGGGATTGGTATCGTCGTGGCTTTAAATTGTATTGGGAAGAAGAATTTGGAGCACGTTTCAATTGTAAAAACATGAAGAGAGTATGGTTCCTGTGCCATCGTTGTGAGGACAATGCAAGTAATGATTATAAACCTAGCGATTTTTATTTGGCTGTTACAGAAAGTGATTCTTCATATGAGAATATTTTGTGCGACATTACTTCAAATAATCAGATAGAAACAGGTGAATTTTTCAATATGAATCGTAATAGTATCATTGACTTCACAAGAAGATTTAATAAAAATGAAGTTACAATATATTGTGGAAAATGTGATCCGGACTTTGCACGCCAGGATCAGTACAAGTTGAATCCAACTGATCTGCCACCACTAATCGTTGTCGACGACGATGTCTATGATGGTGATGATGATGATGACAATCTAAATGACTATGAAGAAGAAAAATCTAAACAAATGAAGAGAATAGACTTTTTTATAGTGCATATATATTTTATTAATAAACAAATTCACATACATTTTTAAAACACTTTATTCTTAGGGCACTGAAATCAATACTGTACAGGTCTGAGAGGGTATTTTCTACTAGAAAGTCATTCAAACGTGGACTGTGTACATAAATGTTGAGAAATTCACTGAAAGTATAATCACGACATCGAAAAATGAAATAAAGTAATGCATGAAAACACAGCATTTGGTTGATAGATCTTGTACTCGCATCCGATTTTGAATAATTGTCTTCCCACTTCCTTCAAGGTAGTTTTTGATGTGTGGTGTGTAGAATGCATATGGTAGACCAAGAGGATCAAAAAATTCTATATTCTTCGCTGTTTGATAGATGCATAGCCAATGACCCGTCTGCACAGTCGACGGACTACTATTAACAATGATAATGATTTTGTTAACAGTATGAATATATTGAAGGAAATCTGAGGGTATACAATAGGATTTGTATTTGGACATAAAAGGATCCATGTTAAATACATTGGTTATTTGAGTGGTGTTCATGGTGCCAGGTCTAAAAGAACACTACTATCGGGGGTAATTTCCCAGTAGGTTTCAAATTGATTGAGTGAGATTAATGTTACACTCTCTGTCAATGGTTTGTCAAAGGTACACACCAAACGTACAGTACCTGTTCGGATAATACTCATATCTTGAGTACCAGACAAGTCCAAAACAATGATACCATGACTTTTTGCAAACATTGAATCGGTAATACCATTTTCATATAGTTGAGAATCTCGATCTAGGGATTGCATTGTCAACTCATATATGGTCCTATAGGATTTATCAAAGGATAAATTGTAGAGAGGAATTCCGTTTACTTTACAGACAAGAGAGGAAAGTCCAAATAATTCAAATTCATGTGGCGAGGTTGTCCACGATCCTATGGCACTGGCACTTTTTACAAAAGCCAAGGCGAGTTTCGATGGAATTTCACCATTGATAAATGAAGAATCGGTGTAGGTACTTTATCCAGTGGCAATATGACGTTGATTGACGATCGTGTGAGGAACAAGCAGTTTGATATTATTTCCAGAGGCTCTTAGTTTTTCAATTGCCAAAGCAACAGCACTCATAACCTGTTGTTTTCGCACATGAAGTATTGCCGAAGTGAGATTGACGTTAGCATAGGGTGCTGCATCAAGTGTTTTTCTCAATATGAAATTGGACGGTGCAAGTTGTAACTTGATATCAATTTTAACATTGGGGGGCATCTATTGGGATATATTGAATATTTCATGATTGAGTCTACCAACTAAATGATACTCTTTGCTCACTGCCCAAGTGAGTTCACCGTCAGTATCGACATTTGTTCTATAGTCATAGCCCATTGGCAGACCTCTCAATATCTTATAGGCCATTGGAGTCATCAACATAAATTGTATGTAACTAGCATAGTTTGATAGATTGTTGCTCGTGCTCACCAATGTTCCATTTATGTAGACACATATTTGTTTTAATAAATTGTGTAGTATACCATTCTCGTAGGATAGTCCATCGACGTTAGAGGGAGGTGAATTGTCAGACTTTTTCCTCACCACAACTTTCAAATCAATAAATGTGGACGATAAATCTATGAAGTAGTCTTCATTGGAATAAATTTGAAAATGTATGTTTTCAGAGAGGGGTTGCTGTGGATAGAATTGTTCATAGTACCCATGCTTTACACTGACATCCACGCTTTCTGCATTGAAAATATTTAGAGATGTGGTGACAGTGGGAGGAGATTCCTTGTGGGGTAGATATGCCAAATAGGAAAAGAAATCCCTTTTCGATCTAACAATTTTTCTTCTTGGCTTCTTTTTCTTACTTTTCTTTGACAAGAGTGATGATGATGATGTCTTTCGCTTCTGACCTGAGTAGAGACTGATGAGTGAAGAGATGTTTCTCCTCCTTTCAAAACCTTTTCCACTTTGTTTCAATCGCTCGTCAAGGGATCGTGCGCTGGACCTGAGATTTTTTGAAACACTTTCTTTAAAATCTTTACCATCCCCCAATCGTGTAGCGTAGAGGATGCAAAATCTGCAGCAACCGGCGCAATACATTTTTTAGTCAGCGGTATTGCAGAACGAAACAGCTTAGCAAACCAACTGCCAAGACCGTAGCCCGAAATTGACGAACGGCCTTTATAATAGTCCATTCCATGACCCAATTGTCGTGGTTGGAGAGCAGTAACATAACAATCAATATCAGGGAATACAAACATATTTTTTCTATTAGCCATTTTGTTGTTGTTGTTGTTGTCGAATGGGTCGAAAATGACATGTAATCACGGCCAAACCTTTTGTTATTGCTAGAGGATCACCTAATTCACTTCTTAGTGTTAATTGACAGAGTTCCAAATACAAAGTGTTTACAGAAACATACTGAAGGTGCTTTATATTATAGTGATGAACTTGTTCATGAGTTGTTTTTCGTTCAAGAACACGTAGGAGGAGGACATTTGAATTACCAACTCTCGATGTTTCCACAAAGGACGCGTAGAGAAATATGCAAGAGTCCGAGGCGAGACCAGGTGGATAATCAGCAAAAATAACTTGATCCATCCCGCTAACAGTTCCAGCGTTTTTCCCATTGATCATGTTCTGTTTAAAGCCAAGAACATCTCTCAGATTATCATTGAGATGAATCAGTTCAGTGTCAACGGGTGAGGTAATGTAAATCCTATCATGTTCCATTGAATAATTAAAATGGAAGGTACCATTCCTGCAATATGAGATTTTTCTATTGATTGCACGACACAAATCCGTCATAGTATCATATCCTTTATACCTCAATGTAACATCCGGGTATTCACTAGATTTAAGTGCTTCAACCCATTCATACTCGACAAAGAGTGACCAATCAAATGGTATAACTTTTATATTATACACACGATCCTTTCTCAGGATATCATAGGTATTTTTGAGAATGCATTCGACAAGAGCCACTTCATACTTTCCATCGTCGAATTTGATGGCGGGGGAGAGTTTTGTCCAAAAATCACCTGTTTTATTCAAATCGTTGTAGAGAGGATCGGAGACATTGGACATAAACGTTACATAAAAATCATTGGGCATTGTCAATATCTTCAACACTGATCCAAGAATCAAAATCAGAGTTGTATCCTAGCCAACGAACAAGCAACTGTTTCATGCCCCTGTGAGTACGAGTCTTTAATATCTTTTCAATCTGATAGATTCCGGTGTTTTTAACTTTTGTAACTCATAATCATAAAAGCCGCAGAGAATCTCATCATCTTTCATTTCACGTAGACGATACGTTATGGGTGTAGTGTCCAAGAGTTTGGAGACTTTAAAAAGTTCAGTGGACCATAAGTAATTACCCTTTTCAAAAACATTAGTAGTTCGATTGATTCGAACAGTATCACCAGCATTGAATTTCTTCTTTTTCTTCTCATTACCATTGGAATACTGTTTAAGAAAAGTGTCAAATGTATTGACATCATGATGAACTTCTGTCGGGGTTGAGTTGGACAGGGATCGATGTGGACGTTGATTATAAATCAACATGATTTTATCCAAATCATAAATAAAAGCAGCAGTATTTTTTAAAGTGCAATATCTAGAAATTAAAAGTCGAATAGTTTTTATCAGTCGTTCGGCCAATGCTGCCTTTATTGGACTATGACTATGATAGAGGATTGTATTATATTTCAGTAGAACCTTCTTCACATGGGGATTAACAATTTCACTACCCCGATCCGTTTGAATCTTCTTATAGCAATCCTGTTCAAGGTTGATTTCCAGAGCTTTAGCAACTTCATCGCCGCTCTTTGACCGCAGTGGAATGGCATATGCATAGCGACTAAAAACACTGATTGCAAGTAGAATGTACTTGTAGGGGTGATTGTGACGCCGTTGAATCTCGTCCAGAGTTAAAAGATCTGCTTGTAGTATTTGTAATGGGAAAAAGGCTTTAGTTTTTCGATAGTGATTACCACGAACTCTACGATTACGATGTAGAGTGTAACTTGATTCATTCTGTAGATACTCTGCCGCCCGATTCTTTTCAAGACCAGTGACTTGAGCAAGTGTGGTGGGTGAACTTAAACTTCCCATTTCACCAATATTCTCATAAACATGTTTCAATGCTTCAACCATTTTGAACGTAAACACGTAGTGAAGTGTCCACTGCCCATTTGAATACTAACAGGTGATGGTGAGGGGGATGCAGTGATATTAAGACTCTTCGCTTGACTCCCCCACTCATAACTCTTGTCAAATCATTGTTTCAACTTGGCGTGCTAGTAGTAGTAGTATTTTCCAAAAATGATTTAAAAACATCTTTTGATATTTGACTAAATTCCTTTAATCGTTTTAAAATATGTTTATTGGCAATAAGGCTTTTGGGAAAGTTTGATGAGTTTAAAAAAGTATGCAGGTGACTGTCAAATGATACAAGTCTTTTACGATTCGTGACCAAATCTGATAATGAATCAAGTAGAATATAGGACTTGCCATGGATCACAACCTGATTCCCATTGGCATCAATTTGAACATGTTCACTGTCATTGAGATATGTCAAGAGTCTTTTACACTGTTCACGATAGGAATGTGGTATTAGATCTGCAACACTTGTCATAACCTTAGACAAATCTTCTTCTTCTTCTTTTGGTATTATCGTTGTTGATGATGATGATGATGATGATGATGATGATGATGGAGTCATTTCCTTATTGGGATCAATGGCATTTACTTTGAGGGGTCTCTCACGATAGGGCTTGTGTTTGTCCACTCGGCGAAGTGCATTTTGAAGCAGAATTAATTTTTCATCGTCGGCAATTGTCTCATTGTTAATGAATTTATTGAGATTGTCCTCGAAATGTTCCTTTGGCGAAAGGGCGAGTTCAATTGGAGTCAATTTATAGGGTTTGGCCATTCTCTCTCTCTCTAGAGAAAACTGTTTACAAGTCCTGCAATGATTGGCAGTAAAAGTGTAAAGAAGTTACCACCCGCTTGAAGAAGTCGTTTTCTTTTAAAATCGTTTCCTTTATCTTTGCTTGCCGCTGATGCTAGGGAGCGTACAAGGGAACGATGTTGCTTTGTCTGTTGCTTAACACCTTCGGGCAGTTGAACATTGCCTTCGGTTAGATTTAAACAAAGTTCAGATACGAGATTAATGAATTCTCTGTCGACACCATGTTTGAGTATGCCCTTCCTAAGTCGTGGTTTTGAATTACCTAGGACGGTGAATAAATGTCGATGTTCATGTAGTTTTCTTCAGTGTCATGATTGCAACTAGCGACCTTTTTTACTGTTCACCGGCAGATATACAGTAATTTCATTGTCAAAAATATCGGTGACTACACGCAGATCCTCGGGTGTGTTCTGATTCAGGTCCAATAGAATATATCCGTAGGGTTTGTTGGTAGCCTGATTGTAGGCCGAGAGTAGGAATTTCGGTTCACCCGGATACACCTGTCTGTTTAACGTTATGAGGGAACTGGAATCACGAACAACCCTGTAGATGATATAGTAGGTGCAATTCAAAGCAAGTGTTCTCATACACTTGCTCTGCTGAAATAGATTGTGTAGAACTAGGGTTACGGAGATCCGTTGATGATGAGATCGGACAGTGAACAATTGTATCATCTCCTGAGACCATTCTTCAATGGACTCAGCCAGATCGTCAATAATCAACCAAGAGTTTGATTCAATACTGTTGAAAATGTCAAGTCCATGTATGAATTTCGTGTCTGGCGCAATAGTTTTTATTCTATCATAGGATTCTTGCCAAACACTGTAGCAATAGTAAATTTTAGTTGGATTTTCTAAGAACATTCTGTCACGATTTTGAATTATTTTTGTTAAAAGTGTCGTTTTGCCGGACATTGATGGTCCGCAAAGAAACGATCTGAATGGTGTTTTAAATTGATACATGTTCCCTTCAACAGTTCACCTAGACAACTAACTGTAGACTATAGCTGTCTAATGACTAAATAATTTCCCTACTGCTACTACTCCGTTCAAGAATAATAAAAATGAGCAGAAGAAGAGGAATAAAGAATCATATTTTCTTTTATTATGCACACATAAAAAAGTAACAACACTTAAAAAATATTACATTGAAAAAAGCACATTAAACATGAGAAAAAAATACACTTTTTTTTAAATTTATTTATAATAAAAAATACAAAATTTACATAGGCACTGGAAAAAAACAAAACACTTTAATAGATACACTTTTTTTAATTTATTTATAAAAACAAACAACATTTAATAAATGATGCACTTAAAATAATAATAATATCACTTTTATTTACAACATCTTAAATTTTGGGAACCCCCCCCCGGAAGGGGCGCGGCGGCCGCTGGCAGCGGCCGGCCGAAGGCCAGTACCCCCCCCCCCCCCCCCCCCCGGCCGGCCGCGGGGCCAGAAAACAATTTGAACACTTTTTTTTATTTACAAAAAAAAACAGAACATACGACTCTGCCTTGCTATAAAAAAAAAACTGCTGAGTTGCGAAAAAACTACTGTTGAATTGTGAAAAAAAAATAATGCTGAATTGGAAAAAAAAATAACTATTAAAAAAAAAGAATCCAACCACCACCACCCAACCATTTACTATTTAATTTTTTCCCGACCGAGGTGATGTCTATAATCTCGACACACACCTCGGTCAGAAGTTAAATAATGTCCATTGGGTAGCACCTTCACACCATCCGCACACACATAGACTTTATCCGACAGGGGACACATGGCTATTTTGTCAACTCGAACTGTGTGGTTTTTAAATTTTAAAGAGCGAATCGCCATGACCTTCGCCCTTGGAACTATACTATTTTCCACACAGTTTCTGTATACATTCATGTCGAAATTCTTATTCACGTAGTGTCTAGGCACCCCTTTGCAGACTTTTTTGATTACCTCGTTGTGTGTTTACACTCAGTACACCTTTGGACCTGCAAGCACACCACTGGAAATCAAGCCACTTCCCGTCTCTGATTTTAACATTAATAACTGACTTGGGGCCTGACGCTTCACTATCTCCGGGTAAATGGACTCGTCCCAATTGGTAAAGTCTATTCGGGAGCTAATGTGCACGCCTTTTTCCAAATCTTCCAATAGATTCGCAGTTCTAACTTTTAGCAAAAGTGAATCGGTATCCCCGTAATATACTTGAACTTCTCCCTCCCCCGGCCATTGGCGCCTACACACGTCGTAATAGAATGACAACATGAGTTTTTTTGATATTTCGGTTATTGCGCTGCCATCTGCAATATTTTTATTTAAAATTACATTTCTTTTTTTTCTATTTAAGTGGACCATACTCGAGTCTATGATGGTGAATGATGTAAAGTTTGGATCGGCAACGATTTGAGCACATTCTTTTGGGTCAGTCACAACGTCAAAACGACTTCGATTGCGTACACTCTCACACATTTTACCGAAGGCTGTGTTCAAAATGAGCTTAAAAATTTCCTTTTCAACCTTCTTTTTCGCTTCGGAACGTTTATCGACAAAAGTGTCAATAAACGTTTTCAAATAGGGTTTCTGGTCAAATTGGAGGGCTCTATGTATCCTTGTGACGTTGAAACCGTTGGCTACCATCCACCGCAAAAGAACGTGATGTACAACGATATTCTCTTTCTAATGAAGGTCGGCAATAAGTTTTTGTTTTGAAGGTGTCCAGTGCACACCACCATCCTCTACCTTAGAAATATTGTATGGACTCAAAGAGTCCGTAGTCACCGCTCTGTTTATGCACGGGAAAACAAAATCCTTCACCGAGTCATGATGCTCCACGGGTATTTCACCATCGATTTCAAAAACCATCCCCGCGGTCCATTCTCCTCAACATTGGCAATGTTGGGGAAATCTGAAGCACGAGGATCGTTAAGCCATTTATAATTTCCTCACGGCAAAGAGTAGTGAGACATTGCCGACGGATAGAGGGAGTTCATATCCAAGAAAACTGCATCCGACTTTACACCGGTGTCATGTCCAGTCGGATCAGTTTCAAGGATATGACCTCCATGAAAAACATACCCTCCCATCATTGATCTCTCTACAAATAGATGCCGATCCACGTCGATGATCAAGCCTATTTCCTCTTTACTGATTTTAAGAATTAAATCAATCAGCAAATGAGGAGTGGAAAAATAATAACCTAAATCCAACCCGAATTCCCCATAGATTTTATCCGTGTTCTTACAAACAATATCTAGCAACGTCAATACGAAACTTGCCAGGTATAATCTACAATAATCCCACCCATTTTTACACCCTCCCTTAGCCCAAACCCTCTTGGCAAATTCATAGTCGGCAGTTGTGCATTGACGCTCGTAAAGTGAATCGTAGAATGGGGTGATGGACGTCAATTGTTCCTCAGAAAGCCTTGCGGTGGAGCTGTAGTAGTCATACGGATATATCCCTTACACGTTAATAAATCATACATTTCACCGTCTGAAAAGTGTTGCTGCTGTTTAAGGAGGTGTTGCTTAAGGAGGGGGAAACTATTAAAATCGTCA